>JAXIVJ010000913.1:5000-160000 GCA_036785665.1 Chirona hameri
ACACACACACACACACACACACAACACACACACACACACACACACACACACACACACACACACACACACACACACACACACACACACACACACACACACACACACACACACACACACACACACACACACACACACACACACACACACACACACACACACACACACACACACACACACACACACACACACACACACACACACACACACACCACACACACACACACACACACACACACACACACACACCACACACACACACACACACACACACACACACACACACACACACACACACACACACACACACACACACACACACACACAACACACACACACACACACACACACACACACACACACACACACACACACACACACACACACACACACACACACACACACACACACACACACACACACACACACACACACACACACACACACACACACACACACACACACACACACACACACACACACACACACACACACACACACACACACACACACACACACACACACACACACACACACACACACACACACACACACACACACACACACACACACACACACACACACACACACACACACACACACGACACACACACACACACACACACACACACACACACACACACACACACACACACACACACACACACACACACACACACACACCACACACACACACACACACACACACACACACACACACACACACCACACACACACACACACACACACACACACACACACACCACACACACACACACACACACACACACACACACACACACACACACACACACACACACACACACACACACACACACACACACACACACACACACACACACACACACACACCACACACACACACACACACACACACACACACACACACACACACACACACACACACACACACACACACACACACACACACACACACACACACACACACACACACACCACACACACACACACACACACACACACACACACACACACCACACACACACACACACACACACACACACACACACACACACACACACACACACACACACACACACACACACACACACACACACACACACACACACACCACACACACACACACACACACACACACACACACAACACACACACACACACACACACACACACACACACACACACACACACACACACACACACACACACACACACACACACACACACACACACACACACACACACACACACACACACACACACACACACACACACACACACACACCACACACACACACACACACACACACACACACACACACACACACACACACACACACACACACACACACACACACACACACACACACACACACACACACAACACACACACACACACACACACACACACACACACACACACACACACACACACACACACACACACACACACACACACACACACACACACACACACACACACACACACACACACACACACACACACACACACACACACACACACACACACACACACACACACACACACACACACACACACACACACACACACACACACACACACACACACACACACACACACACACACACACACACACACACACACACACACACACACACACACACACACACACACACACACACACACACACACACACACACACACACACACACACACACACACACACACACACACACACACACACACACACACACACACACACACACACACCACACACACACACACACACACACACACACACACACACACACACACACACACACACAACACACACACACACACACACACACACACACACACACACACACACACACACACACACACACACACACACACACACACACACACACACACACACACACACACACACAACACACACACACACACACACACACACACACACACACACACACACACACACACACACACACACACACACACACACACACACACACACACACACACACACACACACACACACACACACACACACACACACACACACACACACACACACACACACACACACACACACACACACACACACACACACACACACACACACACACACACACACACACACACACACACACACACACACACACACACACACACACACACACACACACACACACACACACACACACACACACACACACACACACACACACACACACACACACACACACACACACACACACACACACACACACACACACACACACACACTGAAAAATGGTGGGCGACGCCACTGTCCTCAGCAGTTATACAGACCACGGCAAAGGCTAGTCAGCGACAAATCTTGTAGGTATGCGGGGGCGTCGCCACGGGGGGGGGGGGGGGGTCTGGGAGGCACGGGTGGAGTTTCCTATTCAAATGGTGGGGCGACTGCCCACCAACTTTGTGTTTTGCCCCACCAACTTTTGTCAGATTTGAAGATTTCCTGGCATTGAAATGACCATTTTTCACCTGAACCATTGAAAACAACCAGCCTATAACATTTTGCCACCAACTTTGTCTGAAAAGCTCCACCCATTGCTGGGAGGCAGGACCCTGGATCGCTCCGGCCGGAGTCCGCCCCCCCCCCCCCCCACACACACACAGATTCGCAGGATTTTAGCATTAGCCCTATGGGAATGTTCCCTCTAAACCTCTGGCTGGACCCACCAACCCTGCTGGGCCCCCGTTCCAAATTGTGTGGCAACGCCACTGCCTGTATGTATATCTTCTACTGTATGAGATCCTTTACAACGTGACTAACGATACGTATGTATAACCTGCAGTATGAGGTCATGTACCAGAGCCAGACCAGAAGTGACGTGACTAACGCTGCTTGTTGCCGGCAGTACGAGATACTGTACAACGTGACTAATCCTGCTTGTTGCCGGCAGTACGAGATCCTGTACCACGTGACTAACGCTGCTTGTTGCCGGCAGTACGAGGCCATGTACCACGTGTCTAATGCTGCTTGTTGCCGGCAGTACGAGATACTGTACCACGTGACTAATGCTGCTTGTTGCCGGCAGTACGAGATCCTGTACACGTGACTAGCGCTGCTTGTTGCCGGCAGTATGATATCCTGTACCACGTGACTAATGCTGCTTGTTGCCGGCAGTATGAGATCCAGTACCACGTGACTAACGCTGCTTGTTGTCGGCAGTATGAGATCCTGTACCACGTGACTAATTCCTGCTTTTTGCCGGCAGTACGAGATCCTGTACCACGTGACTAATGCTGCTTGTTGCCGGCAGTACGAGGTCATGTACCACGTGACTAACGCTGCTTGTTGCCGGCAGTACGAGGTCATGTACCACGTGACTAACGCTGCTTGTTGCCGGCAGTATGAGATCCTGTTCCACGTGACTAATGCTGCTTGTTGCCGGCAGTACGAGATCCTGTACCACGTGACTAATGCTGCTTTTTGCCGGCAGTACGAGATCCTGTACCACGTGACTAATGCTGCTTGTTGCCGGCAGTACGAGGTCATGTACCACGTGACTAACGCTGCTTGTTGCCGGCATTACGAGGTCATGTACCACGTGACTAACGCTGCTTGTTGCCGGCAGTATGAGTTCCTGTACCACGTGACTAATGCTGCTTGTTGCCGGCAGTACGAGATCCTGTACCACGTGACTAATGCTGCTTGTTGCCGGCAGTACGAGGTCATGTACCACGTGACTAACGCTGCTTGTTGTCGGCAGTACGAGATCCTGTACCACGTGACTAACGCTGCTTGTTTGCCGGCAGTATTAAATCCTGTACCACGTGACTAATGCTGCTTGTTGCCGGCAGTACGAGATCCTGTACCACGTGACTAACGCTGCTTGTTGCCGGCAGTACAAGATCCTGTACCACGTGACTAACGCTGCTTGTTGCCGGCAGTACGAGATACTGTACCACGTGACTGGTCGGGAGCAGCAGGGCCGCACCACAGCCAACCTGGACGTGTTCCTGTGCCGCTTCACCGAGTACCAGCACTGGGTCATCACCGAGATCTGCCTCTGCACCAACCTGAACCGGCGCGTGGCCCTCCTGAAGAAGTTTATCAAGCTGGCGACAGCGTGAGTGCACCGGTGGACAGGGTATGGACAGGGACAGCGTGAGTGCACCGGTGGACAGGGTATGGACAGGGACAGCGTCAGTGCACCGGTGGACAGGGTATGGACAGGGACAGCGTGAGTGCACCGGTGGACAGGGTATGGACAGGGACAGCGTGAGTGCACCGGTGGACAGGGTATGGACAGGGACAGCGTGAGTGCACCGGTGGACAGGGTATGGACAGGGACAGCGTGAGTGCACCGGTGGACAGGGTATGGACAGGGACAGCGTGAGTGCACCGGTGGACAGGGTATGGACAGAGACAGGGTGAGTGCACCGGTGGACAGGGTATGGACAGGGACAGCGTGAGTGCACCGGTGGACAGGGTATGTACAGGGACAGCGTGAATGCACCGGTGGACAGGGTATGGACAGGGACAGCGTGAGTGCACCGGTGGACAGGGTATGGACAGGGACAGCGTCAGTGCACCGGTGGACAGGGTATGGACAGGGACAGCGTGAGTGCACCGGTGGACAGGGTATGGACAGGGACAGCGTGAGTGCACCGGTGGACAGGGTATGGACAGGGAAGCGTCAGTGCACCGGTGGACAGGGTATGGACAGGGACAGCGTGAGTGCACCGGTGGACAGGGTATGGACAGGGGCAGCGTGAGTGCACCGGTGGACAGGGTATGGACAGGGACAGCGTGAGTGCACCGGTGGACAGGGTATCACGCCATAGTGTGCCCAGTATCGGCAGCGGGCCGCGCGGGTGCAGGGCGATGTTTTCTGTTGCTGGTTGGAGCATGAGGGCAGAAAATTACTATTTTGCGGTTGGGGAATTAATTTCTACACTAGGTGACAAGAGGGGCGTAGCAATTACATGGCGTGACAATCGCGGTATCTGCGACGCTGATGGCCAGATAGCTGAGTTTGCAGTGGCAGTTCAGCACGTTCAGCACGCTGCTACTTTAGGAACGGTGAACTAGGTACAGCTTACGTACAGTTGAATGGTAGTGCCGTAGACGAAGCAAATAAATGGTTTGCATTATTTGCATTCCTTTGCAGTAATAGCGCACTCTCACCTGAGTGTATTGTATATCGGGAATGGCCCGCATACTGCACATCACCTGACCTCGCTACTGTGCCGCTGCCTCCAGCTGCGCGAGCTGAACAACCTGAACGCCTTCTTCGCCATCGTGATGGGCCTCAGCAATTCTGCTGTGTCGCGGCTGACGCAATCCTGGGAGAAGCTGCCGTCAAAGTTCCGCAAGATGTACTCTGCGTTCGAGGTGCTCATCGACCCGACCCGCAACCACCGCGCTTACCGGGTCTACATGGCCGACCTGCTGCCGCCTATCATACCGTTCATGCCGCTCCTCATCAAAGGTAACCAGCAGGTCACGTCGCTCCTCATCAAAGGTAACCAGCAGGTCACGCCGCTCCTCATCAAGGTAACCAGCAGGTCACGCCGCTCCTCATCAAAGGTAACCAGCAGGTCACGCCGCTCCTCATCAAAGGTAACCAGCAGGTCACGCCGCTCTTCATCAAAGGTAATCAGCAGGTCACGCCGCTCCTCATCAAAGGTAACCAGCAGGTCACGCCGCTCCTCATCAAAGGTAACCAGCAGGTCACGCCGCTCTTCATCAAAGGTAACCAGCAGGTCACGCTGCTCCTCATCAAAGGTAACCAGCAGGTCACGCCGCTTCTCATCTAAAGTAACCAGCAGGTCACGCCGCTCCTCATCAAAGGTAACCAGCAGGTCACGCTGCTCCTCATCAAAGGTAACCAGCAGGTCACGCCGCTTCTCATCTAAAGTAACCAGCAGGTCACGCCGCTCCTCATCAAAGGTAACCAGCAGGTCACGCCGCTCCTCATCAAAGGTAACCAGCAGGTCACGCCGCTCCTCATCAAAGGTAACCAGCAGGTCACGCCGCTCCTCATCAAAGGTAACCAGCAGGTCACGCCGCTCCTCATCAAAGGTAACCAGCAGGTCACGCCGCTCCTCATCTAAAGTAACCAGTCGGAAACGAGGATATTTGGTATTCAGTTGGATCAACCTCGAGGTTAGACTGTGAAGCTTCTTTATCTCGAGATCCGTCCTTGACTAGGAATGTTTAGCTTGGCTTATGTGACTGTATCGGCAGATTGATCCTCCATTTGATATCCTTGTTGCTGCGTTGACTAAGGTCGGGATACTGGACCGGATGGGGACGTTGGCTCACTGGGTATACGTTTGAAAAACGATGTCGATTGCAGGCTCGATTGCGGCTGAGATTGTGCCCCGTAACAGACGTGACATGGCTGCGGATACACAGTGGTCACCTGCGCTCCGTTTCAGACATGACCTTCACCCATGACGGCAACTCCACGCGGGTCAATGGCCTGATCAACTTCGAGAAGATGCACATGCTGGCTCAGACGATGCGCACTCTGCGCTACTGCGCAGCCGACCACTCGGTATGCCACACAATGATTGGCTGACTGGGCAGCACACAAGCTGTTTAACAATGCACAATGCATTGCTAACGGGTCTTCATGGTAACGGAAATACATAACTTAGTTGTTTCAGCCTTCCGAGTCTCTCCGAATTTCGTTTGTTTGTTCAATATGTACCCCCATGCGCTTTGCAGACGATGATCATGAAGATCAATCGTAGCTGTAGTTGTTGCTATCAATTATCATATTTCAGCGGAGCGATTACTTTTGTATATCCCTGTTTCATGCTCTGACTGTAATTTGTAAAGTAATAAATACGTTCTAGACACGTGGTAGGCAAAACTGCTAGGGTTCCACTGTCTAAATTGCTTATTTTAAATCGTGTACCACACGGGAAAACACTCCAAGACTCAAAGTTATATTTGTTTTGCATCCACTAACTTCCAAGACCTCCATGGCCACACAGTCGTGTTTCTATGTCTGCAGACTCGCTGCGCCACTGATTCTACCCGTGCTGGTTTTCAGCGTCCACTGACTCGAACAGTTGTCTCGTATCGAGTCAGAGATTCGCCGTCAGCTGCGTACATTGCACGTGATCGACAATCAAAGATCCTCAACTCACTCAGCCAGAAGCTCGAGAACCGGCGAACGTGAGGGCTCTGCAGCGACATCTTCCGATGATATAATCAACCTGAGCTTTCCAGACGTCGCACCAGATGGCGGGCAGCGACCCGCCTTTTGTCCTTGCCGCTCACAATGCATGCAATCGTCGCGTTCAGTCCGGATATAGCGCGCATTTAGACTGGAGGTAAAGTCTGTAATCTCAGCAGAAGAAGTGTGGGTGTTGAGATGGCCGGCAGGCAGATGTTCAGTGGTGGAATGGAGTATTCAGTGCAGATAGGCAGATGGGCAGTGCTGACTGCTGGGTGGCAGACAGGCAGAAGTTCAGTGGTGGAATGAAGTGCTGGGTGGAAGACAGGCAGATGTTCGGTGTTATAATGGACTATGGAGTGTCCAGTGGCAGACTGGAGTGGTGAGTGGAGGACAGGCAGCTGGTCAGTGTCGGAATTGAGTAGTGAGTGGAGGACAGGCAGCTGGTCAGTGTCGGAATTGAGTGGTGAGTGGAGGACAGGCAGCTGGTCAGTGTCGGAATTGAGTGGTTGGTGGAGGACAGGCAGCTGGTCAGTGTCGGAATTGAGTGGTTGGTGGAGGACAGGCAGCTGGTCAGTGTCGGAATTGAGTGGTGAGTGGAGGACAGGCAGCTGGTCAGTGTCGGAATTGAGTGGTGAGTGGAGGACAGGCAGCTGGTCAGTGTCGGAATTGAGTAGTGAGTGGAGGACAGGCAGCTGGTCAGTGTCGGAATTGAGTGGTTGGTGGAGGACAGGCAGCTGGTCAGTGTCGGAATTGAGCAGTGAGTGGAGGACAGGCAGCTGGTCAGTGTCGGAATTGAGTGGTGAGTGGAGGACAGGCAGCTGGTCAGTGTCGGAATTGAGTGGTGAGTGGAGGACAGGCAGCTGGTCAGTGTCGGAATTGAGTGGTTGGTGGAGGACAGGCAGCTGGTCAGTGTCGGAATTGAGTGGTTGGTGGAGCCCACGGTGTCGTAACTGCAGCTGGCGCTTTCATGTTAAGTAGTTGAAGTGGTTGGAAGTCTGCGCGGCAGCCGGCAAGTCTAACCTGTATATGTGGCTGTGCAACTTGCACCAAAGGTTACGCTAGTCTTGCATCCGGTGGGTATATCTATATTATTTATATATCTATATTATTACGAGCCTGGCGGTCAACTGAGAGGTGGGATCGAAGCACAGGACAGGACAGGATTGATACAGGGGACACGGGACAGGACAGGACGGATACACGGAGCACGGGACAGGACAGGATGGAGACACGGAACACGGGACAGGACAGGATGGAGACACGGAACACGGGACAGGACAGGATGGAGACACGGAACACGGGACAGGACAGAATGGAGACACGGAACACGGGACAGGACAGGATGGAGACACGGAACACGGGACAGGACAGGATGGAGACACGGAACACGGAACACGGGACAGGACAGGATGGAGACACGGAAAACGGAACACGGGACAGGACAGGACAGGATTGATGCAGGGGATACGGTACAGGACAGGATGGAGACACGGAACACGGGACAGGACAGGATGTAGACACGGAACACGGGAGAGGACAGGGTTGATACAGGGTACACGGGACAGGACAGGATTGATACAGGGGACACGGGACAGGACAGGATTGTTGATACAGGGGACACGGGACAGGACAGGATGGAGACACGGAACACGGGACAGGACAGGATTGATACAGGGGACACGAGACAGGACAGGATTGATACAGGGTACACGGGACAGGACAGGATTGATACAGGGGACACGGGACAGGACAGGATAGAGACACGGAACACGGAACACGGGACAGGACAGGATGGAGACACGGAACACGGGACAGGACAGGATGGAGACACGGAACACGGGACAGGACAGGATTGATACAGGGGACACGGGACAGGACAGCTGGACAGGACATTGCAGGACAATTAGAGCGAGCAGGACAGCTGTGAGCGATTTAGGAGGGGCTGAGAGAGCACAGCGCAGCCTGACCAGCAGAGGACGTTCGGGGGGAGGGGAGGGGTGGACTGCTGCCTGCTTTGTCTCCGCGCTGTTAACCCAACGTAACCTCAGCTCCGAACATCATCAAAATGTTCCGGCTTTTGTCACTCTTTTGCGCATGGCACCAAGTAAGCCGTCTGCGCATATCCCTCGTGGGCCCTGCTGAATGTCGAATACTGGATCACATTTCAAGAGTCAAGAGTGGCCGTGCAATGTACACCATCTTCAACGTCAGACACTTTGTTTTATTTGCGTACTTTCTCTTACACATTCCGATTCGTGTAACTATTGGTTATCTTTGCAAATAGGTAGTTCGGTAGTTGCCCGAACGAATCTAGCTGCTACCGAATGGTGTAGTTTGTTAGTGCTGGTTAATATTGATAGAAAAATGTCCTTATAAGTCGATCATCGAGGTGTCGCCCTGTGTATTGTGTAGTGAGCATCCATCGATCCATGCCGTGTATCCTCCAGATCAATAGACATGTGTGAATTGGCCTTTATTGAGCATCAGTGCTGGACCTGCTGGGCATGGAAGAGTTGAGCAGTGAGCGGAGATCACTGTGATGAATGAATGCTGATGAAAAGTGGATTGACAGTCGACTGTTGATATTCTTCAGTAGATAAAATAGACGAAATTCAGTTTCAATCGAAGAATTCCGCAATATAATCAGGTGAAATGTGTATTGAGAACGAATCACACTTGCCAACTGTCGGATATCTCACATGCGGCTCAGAAAGGATCAGGTCGATCACGACCTCGAGCCATTCCACACCTCCTAGCTATGTTAAAGGAAATAGTTTACCTTCGGGAAATTTTTCAAAACACGATTTTATTATATTTTTAATACAGTTTCTATTTTTTTATTTTCAAAAATGGTCCTACATCGCTCCAATTCAGGACAGAAGGCCGTAAATTATTAATGTTATGGTGTGCGTTATTGGTCTGCGCATGCTCCATGAAGTGCTGGCACTTTCAGACGGTATTGTATATTATATATGCGCCGCATTCCTTCGCCAAAAGTCAAATATCTTCGGCTGGAGAGTCTTTTCAGCCAAGAAAAGTTGCAGATAGAGATTTCTCAACACGGGCTACAAAACTGATATTTCAGTTCAAACTCCCATGTTGAAGGTGAACTATTTCCTTTAAAAACACCATATAATGCTGTGAAATGTATACCGTTCCCGAAAGCACACAGTGACTGCGACAAGGTCATCATCTTGGAACAGTGGCGGATCCAGGGGGGCCACGGAGGTCATGACTCCCCCCCCCCTTGGGCCATGGGTTATGAGTTACTTATTACCGAGCGGGCGCGAAGCGCCCGTGAGGTTTTTCGTCAACTTACTAGATCAATTTACATTTGACCCGGCCCGTACTGCCCCGACACGGCCCGACCCGGCCATACAGACGCTTTTCAGAAGCTAATAACTTTGCAACCACTGCTCCGATTGAGATTGGGTTTTCACCATTCGATAGGACCATCAAATCAATGTTGATGTTGTTATGGTGCGTTCTGATAGGGGTAGTACCACAGCGCGTGGCACCCGCAAACGTCGAAATGAACCAAATAATTCTGAATAAAAAATGGTTTGATTTATCTAAGCATTCGTTTTTGTATACGCTGAAGCATGCAGCCGCACAGGACGTACTCCCTTTTGGCGGATTCGAGAAAGGAGATCATGTACAATTTAATACCAGTAAAACGCCTTTTTGGGCGATGACCGAGCGAGCGCGCTCTGGTAAAGCTAAAACAGGTTTGAAATATGAAACGGTAAGGGAGCACACGTGGTAGTAACACAGTCATTTTAGTCCTCCAGAAAAATTGCCAGGCCTCATGCATGCCAACATAAAAATTAAGTTACATTAAATTGTTCATGGTCTCCTTTCTCAAATCCGCCAAAAGGGAGTATGTCCTGAGCGCTGCATGCTTCAGCGTATACATTAATGCTTAGAATAATACAGCCATTTTTGATCAAGAATAATTTTTTCAGTTTTTTTTATTTCGACGTTCGCGTGTGCCAACTGCCACGCGCTGTGATACCACCTCTATCAGAACGCACCATACCAAAAACGAAATTGATTTGATGGACCTATCCAATGGTGAAAATCCAATCTCAATCGGAGCAGTGGTTGCAAAGTTATTAGTTTCCGAAAAGCGTCTGTATGGCCGGGTCGGGCTGGGTCAAATGTAAATTTGTCTAGTAAGTTGACGAGAAACCTCACGGGCGCTTCGCGCCCGCTCGGTAAAAACTTATTTTGTTTTATGCTGGCATGCATGGAGGCCTGGCAATTTTTATGGAGGGCTAAAAGGACTAAAGGACTATGTGTTACTACCTCGTGTTCTCCCGTACCGTTTCATATTTCAAACCTGTTCTAGCTTTACCAGTGCGCGCCGCTCCGTCATCGCCCCAAAAAGGCGTTTTACTGGTACTTATGTCATGAGTTACTTATACTTAAGGAGCCGTAAGTCAGTCAAAAATAAAGATATTGCTTTGCAATTTAGTTTGGTTATCGTCCATACTTGGTTCTCCAATATATCTTCCGTTTTTTTATAATATCTTTAAAAAAACGATTTTGTGGAAATTCTTCCAAAACAAAGTTTGTTATTGTTTGGGTCAAAAACCCAACATTTTGAAAATCCGGGACAGCCATTTGGAAGAAAATGTAATTTCCTTTCTTTTAACGGTTTTGTTGTTGCAATTTCCATCAAAACTCGATTTTCTACGATTTTGCAAATATTTATCGTTTGTCCACCAAAAATGGTATGACATGACGGCATTAAACCGTCATTATCTCCCACAGTACCACATCAATTTTACTGAAATTCGGTGAGAAGACGTAGAAGTGATGTAGTATAAGGAACTGACAGTTTCGCGTCGATATATATCATAGTTTTCAAGTTATTGAGAAAATCCGTGAGGGTCAGATTCGGGGGGGGGGGGGGGGGTCGGGGCAGACATAAAACGTGGGGCTCTGACCTCCCAGGCCCCCCAGTTCTTAGGCATGCTTATGGGTTATGGCATTGCGGGAGTATTAATTCATCGTTATTCTCCCAGCTTTAATGGCATTCATCTCGAACCATTTGCATCGATCGAAGATAGTAAAACCGCTGAAATGTGAGGGGTCAGTTATCATTGTTGCCCCCCCCCCCCCCCAGGCTAAAAGGTGAGGCATGTTATTAGCTTCCGCGTAGGGAAGGGCATGGGTGGAACTTTAATGTAAATTGGGGTTGTAGCTACAACCCCAATAATTTGGAAATTTAACATTACGCCTATGACGCGATGTGTTACAAATGGGCTCTTAACAAATAAGTGAAACCCCAATGATTTTCAAAAAGTTATGCCTCTGGGGAAGGGCCCCCGCCCCCTTCCCTACGCGAGACCATTTATAATTTTCTTGAAAAGTTGTGCACTGGGGGTTTCAAGGGCGGGGAATTAATTGTTGGTGACCAAACAAAATGAAACAAATCCAGGCTACGTCTTCCGTATTTTCCCTAAGTTCACTTTCCAGACCTAATTTTGACGACCAAAAACTCCGAGACTAAAAAGCGATTTTTATAAGCTTTTTTTGTTTGGATCAGGATTAGTCGAAGAACAATTTGGCAGTCACGGATTTTCGATTTTTTCGTGTTTTTTTTCACGTGACCTCGTGACCTCGTTTTTTGTCACGTGACTACTTTTTCCCCGTGACCTTGACCTGTTGGAAACTGAAATTAAAATTTTCGTCTGATGACGATTTGAGCTTCATTAATTTCCTTTCATAGTTTTAAAGAAGTGGGTTCGACCTGAACAAAAAAAAATCCGTCTTGCAATTCTGACATAATACGCTGTTCTGGCACCTGTCCGTCGATAACTTCGCATCTACTTAACATGCAGGGGTGGTAAAAATGCTTTGAGTGGCCCGACCAAAAATGGCACACAAAAAAATTACCTCAGCTGAGCTGGGGTTATTTTTGTAGCGCATGGAGTCTGTCACTAGCGCCACCTACCGCCGCCACGGGTTACGACACTGCTAATACTGGTAATATTCAACAACAAAAAAACACATGTACTTGACTTTATCAATTCCCAATTACTTGCTTCATCAGAATATGATATTACCTATGCCGATTCGTACCTGTCTTCTCCACAGACTGTTCATGTCATTACATCCATAAATCAAAATTAGGGTTTCAATTATCCAATACATTTTAAATTAAGGAGTGAGAAATTCACAGTAAAACTCAGAAGAAGAAAAATAGTGTAAAAAAGGGTTTCATGTACACATTGTGTTGTAGGACACCGTCTGGAAAACAAATCAACAAATTTGTCACATTCATACAGACTCAATATTTTTTCCAAGCCAATTCACACATAATGAAAGAAATCAAAGTATGCCTATTACTTGGTAGCGCTCCATTCTGAACAGAAAATAAACAATACCCTGGACTGACACAATATCAATAAAATTAAGTGCGGTTTTGCCAGTTCCCACAACACACCACTCAAACAAAAAACAAATGTGCACTAATAATGCTTGCTTATATAATTATATAAATATGCTATATTATTGCTTATGCTTATATTATTGCTTATATGTATATATATTATATGCTTGCTTATATATATGCTTGCTAATAATGCTTATGGAATATGTAAAAAAAAAGATCATGGAAAATATAAATGTTGAATAGCTGACTGTGTGTGTCACTCATAAAGACATAAAGACATAAAAGAAAAGTGCAACAAAGAGCCTCTTGGGCCCATCCGAGGTTGCGCCCTCCTTCACCAGTCTCGCCCCTTCAAATCACCTTACTGCATAAAAGAAGCCTAATCCCACAAGTATTTATGAACTAATCACTGCTATGAAGTATTTATCTAATCTAATTTTGAAGGAAGCAAGTGTCAATGCATCAGCGACATCCCTGGTAGCTTATTCCAATGTACATGTCCGTGGAAGCAAATCAGGGTTTGTCTGGCACCCATATCAATCCATGATCCATATAGGTAACAATTTAAGGTGCAACAATTCAGTGAAACGCAACGCATATTATGAAGGAAATGACCAAAGCAAGAACAGATAGGTCATAGGTATTAAAATAATCAATTATCTAGGCCTTATTTTGTAAGTGTATTACAATTTTATTCTCAAATGATATTTTCCAACATCTCTATCTCTATCTCTATCTCTATATTATAAATCCCAAAAGATGACCCGCCGCCGCCGCCGCCGCCGCCGCCGGAGTGACGCCCTAAATCGGTTCCTGTGCAGCCGTCTGATGAGTTATGAGGATGATTTTTTCAGGACTTTTGGGTCCCGTGATTCAACAGGCCGTATCAAGTTTTGGTGTTGATCCGACTGACGGTGCGGCGTCGGCACGTGCGCGCGTGCGCCATTCGTTTAACATGGGAAACGCGACATTGTGAAATCGCGAAAAACGGGCAAGTTTCGCCCGGTTCCCCGGCCGCTTGCTCGGCAACCGAGCGTCACAGCGATATGCGAGCAACACTATGTGATAGATAATCCATTGGCCTTGCGTATAGAATGTTGTCCAGAGCGATACGCGTGCCACGTGCAAAGTTGTGACCACTTTCATGATAAAATTGGCATATTCAGGATTTAAATTGGTGCTCGGAAACCGTTCGACGTAGAACGCTGATCCGGGCACCATTTTGCAGGCGCAGTGACCGTCTTCAAATTATATTTGTTACTCAAAGCTGTGAGACTAATATTTTGGCGTCGAAGTTGAAATGCAATATTTTTGGACAATTTAATCCTTCACACCGCCGTAACACCCAAAATGAGGACAAACTTGACCGGCAAATTTACACAGACGGATAGCGCCGTTCTTGGTGACCTATATCCACCCAAAATATTATGTAAATCGCTCATAGGTAACTTATGCTGAAGTCAAACGTAAACGATTACCGACGCTAACGTTGCGAAATAATTGCGTCGAATAAAATAGCATCGTTTAAGTTTGCCCAAGACTGACACTGCCGCAGTCAAATTCATCAATGAGCGCATGACTAGCAGACGTCGCACCTCCCTCCCGGGGAGATTTTGTTGAAGCCGGTTGACATATTTCAGGCATGTAAACCGCTAAAATGTTTTGGCAGAGATTGCGAACGGGAACGAGATAAGGAAGAACACATGGGAACCAAATACGCCAACAAGATACGGAAACTGGGTACGAGAAAGGGATGCTGGAACGAAATACGGGAACAGGATACGGGAATGAGATACGGTAATGGATATGGTAAGGAGATATTGGAACGGTGTACGAAATACGGGAATGAGATACGGGAGCGGGATACGGGAGCGGGATACGGGAACGGGATACTGGAACGCGATACGGAAACGACATACGGGAACGGGATACGGGATACGGCAACGGGATACGGGAACGGATACGGGAACGGGATACGGGAACGGGATACGGGAACGGGATACGGGAACGGGATACGGGAACGGGATACGGGAACGGGATACGGGAACGGGATACGGGAACGGGATACGGGAACGGGATACGGGAACGGGATACGGGGATAGGATACGGGAACGGGATACGGGAACGGCATACGAGAACGGGAAACGGGATACGGGATACGGGTTACGGGAACGGAATACGGGAACGGAATACGGGAACGGGATACGGGAACGGAATACAGGAGCGTGATACAGGAACGTGATACGGGAACGTGATACGGGAATGGGATACGGAAACAAGATACGGAAACGGGATACGGGAACGGGGACAGGAGTGGGAACGCGATACGGGATACGGCAACGGGATACGGCAACGGGATACGGGAATGGTATACGGGAATGGGATACGGGAATGGGATACGGGAATGGGATACGGGAATGGGATACGGGAATGGGATACGGGAATGGGATACGGGAATGGGATACGGGAATGGGATACGAGAATGGGATACGGGAATGGGATACGGGAATGGGATACGGGAATGGGATACGGGAATGGGATACGGGAATGGGATACGGGAATGGAATACGGGAATGTGGTACGGTAATGGGATACGGGAATGGGATACGGGAATGGGATACGGGAATGGGATACGGGAATGGGATACGGGAATGGGATACGGGAATTGGATACGGGAATGGGATACGGGAATGGGATACGGGAATGGGATACGGGAACGGGATACGGGAACGGGATACGGGATACGGGAACGGGTTACGGGAGCGGGATACGGGCACGGGATACGGGCACGGGATACGGGCACTGGATACGGGCACGGGATAGGGGCAAGGGATACTGGCACGGGATACGGGCACGGGATACGGGCACGGGATACGGGCACGGGATACGGGCACGGGATACGGGCACGGGATAGGGGCACGGGATACGGGCACGGGATACGGGCACGGGATACGGGCACGGGATACGGGAACGGAATACGGGAACGGGATACGGGAACGGGATACGGTAACGGGATACGGTAACGGGATACGGTAACGGGATACGGGAACGGGATACGGGATGCAGGATACGGGAACGGGATACAGGAACGGGATACAGGAACGGGATATGGGAACGGGATACGGGAACGGGATACGAGAACGGGATACCGGAACGGGATACGGGAACGGGATACGGGAACGGGATACGGGAACGGGATACGGGAACGGGATACGGGAACGGGATACGGGAACGGAATACAGGAACGGGAACGGGATACGGTGAACGGCATACGGGATACGGGAACGGTATACGGGAACGGGATACGGGAACGGGATACGGGAACGGGGAACGGGATACGGGAACGGGATACGGGAACGGGATACGGGAACGGGATACGGGAACTGGATACGGGAACGGTATACGGGAACGGGATACGGGAACGGGATACGGGATACGGGTACGGGGTACGGGAACAGGATACGGGATACGGGATACTGAAACGAGTTACGGGATACGGGAACGGGATACGGGAACGGAATACGGGAACGGGATACGGGAACGGGAGACGGGAACGGGATACGGGAACGGGATACGGGAAGGGGATACGGGAACGGGAAACGGGAACGGGATACGGGAACGGGATACAGGAACGGGATACTGGAACGGGACACGGGAACGGGATACGGGAACGGGATACGGGATACGGGAACGGGATACGGGAACGGGATATGGTATCGGGATACGGGAACGGGGAAACGGGATACGGGAACGGGATACGTGAACGGAATACGAGAACGGGATACGGGAACGGGATACGGGAACGGGATACGAGAACGGGTACGGAAACGGGAAACGGGAACGGGATACGGGAAAGGGATACGGGAACGGGATACGGGAACGGGATACGGGAACGTGATACGGGAACGGGATACGGGAACGGGACACGGGAACGGGATACGGAATACGGGATACGGGAACGGGATACGTAATACGGAATACGGAATACGGAATACGGAATACGGAATACGGAATACGGAATACGAGATACGGAATACGGAATACGGAATCATGAATACGGAATACGGAATACGGGACACTAGAAACGGCTAGCATATATACATAACCTGGCTATATAAATTGCGCATCGCGCAATAAAGGCCCTCTAGTCCCTATATTATAAATCCTAAAAGATGACCCGCCGCCGCCGCCGCCGCCGCCGCCGGAGTGACGCCCTAAATCGGTTCCTGTGCAGTCGTCTGATGAGTTATGAGGAGGATTTTTTCAGGACTTTTGGGTCCCGTGATTCAACAGGTCGTATCAAGTTTTGGTGTTGATCCGACCGACGGTGCGGCGTCGGCACGTGCGCGCGTGCGCCATTCGTTTAACATGGGAAACGCGACATTGTGAAATCGCGAAAATCGGGCAAGTTTCGCCCGGTTCCCCGGCCGCTTGCTCGGCAACCGAGAATCGCAGCGATATGCGAGCAACACTATGTGATAGATAATCGATTGGCCTTGCGTATAGGATGTCGGCCAGAGCGATGCGCGTGCCACGTGCAAAGGTGTGACCACTTTCATGATAAAATTGGCATATTCAGGATTACAATTGGT
The DNA here is from genome assembly GCA_036785665.1 of Chirona hameri. Classification (NCBI taxonomy): domain Eukaryota; kingdom Metazoa; phylum Arthropoda; class Thecostraca; order Balanomorpha; family Balanidae; genus Chirona; species Chirona hameri. Next base: position 23,169 of record JAXIVJ010000913.1, read on the forward strand.
ACTCGGAAACCGTTCGACGTAGAAGGCTGAACCGGGCACCATTTTGCAGGCGCAGCGACCGTCTTCAAATTAGATGTGTTACTCAAAGCTGTGTGACTAATATTTTGGAGTTGAAATTGAAATGCAATATTTTTGGACAATGCAATCCTTCACACCGCCGTAACACCCAAAACGAGGACAAACTTGACCGGCAAATTTACACAGACGGATAGCACTGTTCTTGCTGACCTATATCCACCCAAAATATTCTGTAAATCGCTGATAGGGAACTTATGCTGAAGTCAAACGTAAACGATTACCGACGCTAACGTTGCAAAATAATTGCGTCGAATAAAATAGCGTCGTTTAAGTTTGCCCAAGACAGACACTGCCGCAGCCAAATTCATCAATGAGCGCATGACTAGCAGACGTCGCACCTCCCTCCCGGGGAGATTTTGTTGAAGCCGGTTGACATATGTCAGGCATGTAAACCGCTAAAATGTTTTGGCAGAGACTGCGACACGGGAACGAGATACGGTAAGAAGATATGGGAACGAAATACGGCAACAAGATACGGAACTGGGTACGGAAAGGGATGCTGGAACGAGATACGAGAACACGATACGGGAATGAGATACGGTAACTAGATATGGTAAGGAGATATCGGAACGGTGTACTAGATACGGGAATAAGATACGGGAGCGGCATACGGGAACGGGTCACGGGAACGGGCTACGGGAACGGGCTACGGGAACGGGCTACGGGAACGGGATACGGGAACGGGATACGGGAACGGGATACGGGAACGAGATACGGGAACGGGATACGGGAACGGGATACGGGAACGGGATACAGGAACGTGATACGGGAACGTGATACGGGAATGGGATACGGAAACAAGATACGGAAACGGGATACGAGAACGGGGACTGGAGTGGGAGCCCGATACGGGATACTGGAACGGGATACGGCAACGGGATACAGGAATGGGATACGGCAACGGGTACGGGAATGGGATACGGGAATGGGATACGGGAATGGGATACGGGAATGGGATACAGGAATGGGATACGGGAATGGGATACGGGAATGGGATACGGAAATGGGATACGGGAATGGGATACGGGAATGGGATACGGGAATGGGATACGGGAATGGGATACGGGAATGGGATACGGGAACATGATATGGGATACGGGAACGGGATACGGGAACAGAATACGGGAACGGAACACGGGAACGGAATACGGGAACGGAATACGGGAACGGAATACGGGAACGGAATACGGGAACTGGATACGAGAACGAGATAGGGGAACGGGATACGGGAACGGGATGCGGGAACGGGATAGGGTAAAGGGATACGGAAACGGGATATGGGAACGGGATACAGGAACGGGATACGGGAACGGGATACGGGAACGGGATACGGGAACGGGATACGGGAACGGGATACGGGAACGGGATACGGGAACGGGATACGGGAACGGGATACGGGAACGGGATACGGGAACGGGATACGGGAACGGGATACGGGAACGGGATACGGGCACTGGATACGGGAACGGGATACGGGAACGGGATACGGAATACGGGAATGGGATACGGAACGGTATACGGGAACGCGATACGGGAACGGGATACGGGATACGGGAACGGGATACGGGAACGGGATACGGGAACGGGATACGGGAACGGGATACGGGAACGGGATACGGGAATAGGATACGGGAACAGGATACGGGAACGGGATATGGGAACGGGATACGGGAACGGGATACGGGAACGGGATAAGAGAAAGGGATACAGTTGTATGATACGGGAAGAACGGGATCGGGATACGGGAACGGGATACGGGAAAGAGATACGGGAACGGGATACGGGAACGGGATACGGGAACGGGATACGGGAACGGGATACTGGAACGGGATACGGGAACGGGATACGGGAACGGGATACGGGAACGGGATACGGGAACGGGATACGGGAACGGGATACGGGAACGGAATACGGGAACGGGATACGGGAACGGGATACGGGAACGGGATACGGGAACGGGATACGGGAACAGGATACGGGAACGGGATACGGGAACGGGATACGGGATACGGTTTACGGGAATAGGATACGGGAAAGGGATCGGGATACGCGAACGGGATACGGGAACGGGATACGGGAACGGGATACGGGAACGGGATACGGGATACGGGAACGGGATACGGGAACGGGATACGGGAACGAGAACGGGATACTGGAACGGGATAATGGAACGGGATACGGGAACGGGATACGGGAACGGGATACGGGAACGGGATACGGGAACCGGATACGGGAACCAGATACGGGAACCAGATACGGGAACCGGATACGGGAACGGGATAAGGGAACAGGATACGGTAACGGGATACGGTAACGGGATACGGTAACGGGATACGGTAACGGGATACGGTAACGGGATACGGTAACGGGGTACGGTAACGGGATACGGTAACGGGATACGGTAACGGGATACGGTAACGGGATACGGTAACGGGATACGGTAACGGGATACGGTAACGGGATACGGGAACGGGATACGGGAACGGGATACGGGAACAGGATACGGGAACGGGAGACGGGAACGGGATACAAGAACGGGAACGGGGTACGGAATACGACATACGGACTACGGACTACGGACTACGGACTACGGAATACGGAATAAGGAATAAGGAATACCGAATACTGAATACGGAATACGAGATACGGGAAACGGCTAGCCTATATATAAATTAGCTGGCTATATAAATTGCGCATCGCGCAATAAAGGCCATCTAGTCTCTATCCCTATCCCTATATTATAAATCCTAAAAGATGACCCGCCGCCGCCGCCGCCGCCGCCGCCGGAGTGACGCCCTAAATCGGTTCCTGTGCAGTCGTCTGATGAGTTATGAGGAGGATTTTTTCAGGACTTTTGGGTCCCGTGATTCAACAGGTCGTATCAAGTTTTGGTGTTGATCCGACCGACGGTGCGGCGTCGGCACGTGCGCGCGTGCGCCATTCGTTTAACATGGGAAACGCGACATTGTGAAATCGCGAAAATCGGGCAAGTTTCGCCCGGTTCCCCGGCCGCTTGCTCGGCAACCGAGAATCGCAGCGATATGCGAGCAACACTATGTGATAGATAATCGATTGGCCTTGCGTATAGGATGTCGGCCAGAGCAATGCGCGTGCCACGTGCAAAGGTGTGACCACTTTCATGATAAAATTGGCATATTCAGGATTACAATTGGTGCTCGGAAACCGTTCGACGTAGAAGGCTGAACCGGGCACCATTTTGCAGACGCAGCGACCGTCTTCAAATTAGATGTGTTACTCAAAGCTGTGTGACTAATATGTTGGAGTTGAAGTTGAAATGCAATATTTTTGGACAATGCAATCCTTCACACCGCCGTAACACCCAAAACGAGGACAAACTTGACCGGCAAATTTACACAGACGGATAGCACTGTTCTTGCTGACCTATATCCACCCAAAATATTCTGTAAATCGCTGATAGGGAACTTATGCTGAAGTCAAACGTAAACGATTACCGACGCTAACGTTGCAAAATAATTGCGTCGAATAAAATAGCGTCGTTTAAGTTTGCCCAAGACTGACACTGCCGCAGCCAAATTCATCAATGAGCGCATGACTAGCAGACGTCGCACCTCCCTCCCGGGGAGATTTTGTTGAAGCCGGTTGACATATGTCAGGCATGTAAACCGCTAAAATGTTTTGGCAGAGACTGCGACACGGGAACGAGATACGGTAAGAAGATATGGGAACGAAATACGGCAACAAGATACGGAACTGGGTACGGAAAGGGATGCTGGAACGAGATACGAGAACACGATACGGGAATGAGATACGGTAACTAGATATGGTAAGGAGATATCGGAACGGTGTACTAGATACGGGAATAAGATACGGGAGCAGCATACGGGAACGGGTCACGGGAACGGGCTACGGGAACGGGCTACGGGAACGGGAACGGGATACGGGAACGGGATACGGGAACGAGATACGGGAACGGGATACGGGAACGGGATACGGGAACGGGATACGGGAACGGGATACGGGAACGGGATACGGGAACGGGATACGGGAACGGGATACAGGAACGTGATACGGGAACGTGATACGGGAATTGGATACGGAAACAAAATACGGAAACGGGATACGAGAACGGGGACTGGAGTGGGAGCCCGATACGGGATACTGGAACGGGATACGGCAACGGGATACAGGAATGGGATACGGCAACGGGTACGGGAATGGGATACGGGAATGGGATACGGGAATGGGATACAGGAATGGGATACGGGAATGGGATACGGGAATGGGATACGGAAATGGGATACGGGAATGGGATACGGGAATGGGATACGGGAATGGGATACGGGAACATGATATGGGATACGGCAACGGGATACGGGAACAGAATACGGGAACGGAATACGGGAACGGAATACGGGAACGGAATACGGGAACGGAATACGGGAACGGAATACGGGAACGGAATACGGGAACTGGATACGAGAACGAGATAGGGGAACGGGATACGGGAACGGGATGCGGGAACGGGATAGGGTAAAGGGATACGGAAACGGGATACGGGAACGGGATACAGGAACGGGATACGGGAACGGGATACGGGAACGGGATACGGGAACTGGATACGGGAACGGGATACGGGAACGGGATACGGGAACGGGATACGGGAACGGGATACGGGAACGGGATACGGGAACGGGATACGGGAACGGGATACGGGAACGGGATACGGGAACGGGATACGGGAACGGGATACGGGAACGGGATACGGAATACGGGAATGGGATACGGAACGGTATACGGGAACGCGATACGGGAACGGGATACGGGATACGGGAACGGGATACGGGAACGGGATACGGGAACGGGATACGGGAACGGGATACGGGAACGGGAACGGGATACGGGAACGGGATACGGGAATAGGATACGGGAACAGGATACGGGAACGGGATATGGGAACGGGATACGGGAACGGGATACGGGAACGGGATAAGAGAAAGGGATACAGTTGTATGATACGGGAACGGGATCGGGATACGGGAACGGGATACGGGAACGGGATACGGGAACGGGATACGGGAACGGGATACGGGAACGGGATACGGGAACGGGATACGGGAACGGGATACGGGAACGAGATACGGGAACGGGATACGGGAACGGGATACGGGAACGGGATACGGGAACGGGATACGGGAACAGGATACGGGAACGGGATACGGGAACTGGATACGGGATACGGTTTACGGGAATAGGATACGGGAACGGGATCGGGATACCCGAACGGGATACGGGAACGGGATGCGGGAACGGGATACGGGATACGGGAACGGGATACGGGAACGGGATACGGGAACGAGAACGGGATACTGGAACGGGATAATGGAACGGGATACGGGAACTGGATATGGGAACGGGATACGGGAACGGGATACGGGAACCGGATACGGGAGCCAGATACGGGAAACGGATACGGGAACGGGATAAGGGAACAGGATACGGGAACGGGATACGGTAACGGGATACGGAAACGGGATACGGAAACGGGATACGGAAACGGGATACGGAAACGGGATACGGAAACGGGATAAGGAAACTGGATACTGAAACGGGATACGGAAACGGGATACGGGAACTGGATACGGGAACGGGATACGGGAACGGGATACGGGAACGGGATACGGGAACGGGATACGGGAACGGGATACGGGAACGGGATACGGGAACGGGATACGGGAACGGGATATGAAAACGGGATACAGGATAAGGGAACGGGATACGGGAACGGGATATGGGAACGGGATACGGAAACGGGTTACAAGAACGAGACACGGTATACGGGCACGGGATACGTAAACAGGATACGGAAACGGGATACCGGAACGGGATACCGGAACGGGATACCGGAACGGGATACCGGAACGGGATACCGGAACGGGATACGGGAACGGGATACGGGAACGGGACACGGGAACGGGATACGGAAACGGGATACGCGAACGCGATACAGAAACGAGATACGGGAACGGGTTATGGGAACGGGATCCGGGAAGGGGATACGGGAACGCGATTCGGGAACGGGATAGGGGAACGGGAACAGGATACGGGAACAGGATACGGGAAGAGGATACGGGAACAGGATACGGGAACAGGATACGGGAACAGGATACGGGAACAAGATTCGGGAACAGGATACGGGAACAGGATACAGGAACAGGATACGGGAACAAGATACGGGAACAGGATACGGGAACAGGATAAGGGAACGCGATACGGAAACGGGATACGAGAACGGGAACGGGATACTGGTACGGGATAATGGTACGAGATACTGGTACGGGATACTGGTACGGAATACAGGAACGGGATACGGGAACGGGATACGGCAACGGGATACGGCAACGGGATACGGCAACGAGATACGGCAACGGGATACGGCAATGGGATACGGCAAAGGGATACGACAACGGGATACGGCAACGGGATACGGCAACGGGATACGGCAACGGGATACGCCAACGTGATACGGCAACGTGATACGGGAACGGGATACGGGAACGGGATACGGGAACGGGATACGTGAACGGGATACGGGAACAGGATACGGGAACGGGATACGGGATACGGGATACGGGATACGGTAACGGGATACGGGATACGGGAACGGGATACGGGAACGGGATACGGGAACGGGATACGGAATACGGGATACGGAAACGGGATACGTAATACGGAATACGGAATACGGAATACGGAATACGGAATACGGAATACGGAATACGAGATACGGAATACGGAATACGGAATCATGAATACGGAATACGGAATACGGGACACTAAAAACGGCTAGCATATATACATAAGCTGGCTATATAAATTGCGCATCGCGCAATAAAGGCCCTCTAGTCTCTATATTATAAATCCTAAAAGATGACCCGCCGCCGCCGCCGCCGCCGCCGCCGCCGGAGTGACGCCCTAAATCGGTTCCTTTGCAGCCGTCTGATGAGTTATGAGAGTGATTTTTTCAGCACTTTTGGGTCCCGTGATTCAACAGGTGGTATTAAATTTTCAGCTTAATAAGACTAACGGTGCGGCGTCGGCGCGTGCGCGCGTGCGCCATTCGTTTAACATGGGAAACGCGACATTGTGAAATTGCGAAAAACGAGCAAGTTTCGCCCGGTTCCCCGGCCGCTTGCTCGGCAACCGAAAGTCGCAGCGGTATGCGAGCAACACTATGTGATAGATAATCGATTGGCCTTGCGTATAGGATGTCGTCCAGAGCGATGCGCATGCCACGTGCAAAGTTGTGACTACTTTAATAATAAAATTGGCCTATTCAGGATTTCAATTGGTGCTCGGAAACTGTTTGACGTAGAACGCTGATCCGGGAACCATTTTGCAGGCGCAGTGACCGTCCTCAAATTATATTTGTTACTCAAAGCTGTGAGACTAATATTTTGGCGTTGAAGTCGAATTGCAATATTTTTGGACAGTTGAATCCTTCACACCGCCGTAACACCCAAAATGAGGACAAACTTGACCGGAAAATTTACACAGACGGATAGCGCCGTTCTTGCTGACCTATATCCACCAAAAATATTTTGCTAATCGCTCATAGGTAACTGATGCTGAAGTCAAACGTAAACGATTACCGACGCTATGCGCCAGTCGGGCGTTGGCCGGCGGCCGGCGATAGCTCCCTCACGCAATAACGTAACGTCCGGCTCGTTGGCTTCCGTAGTCTGGCGCCGGCGGCGCCACCCGCCCGCAATAACGTAACGTCCGGCTCGTTGCTCGTGGTAGGTAGGTCTACTAACATGCCAAGATCCGCGAGCACTGGCGTGTACCTAATATTCCGCTAACATATTATCGTGAGTCATTTATAATGCATGTATATTATGTAATCATACCACACACTACGATTGCTTAATTTTGCCCAAGGTTGACACTGCTTCAGTCAAATTCATCCATGAGCGCTTGACTAGCTGACATCGCACCTACCTCGCGAGGATATTTTGTTGAAGTCGGTTGACAGATTTCAGGCATTTAAACCACTAGAATGTTTTGGCAGATACTGCGATACGGCAACGAGATACGGTAGGAAGATATGGGAACGAAAAACGGCAACAAGATACGGAAACTGGGTACGATAAAGGGATGCTGGAACTAGATACGGGAACAGGATACAGGAATAAGATACAGGGAACTAGATATGGTAAGAAGATATCGGAACGGTGTACGATATACGGGAATGAGATACGGGAGTGGGATACGGAAACTGGATACAGGAGCTGATTAAGGTATACGGGATACCGGAACGGGATACGGGAATGGGATACGGGAACGGGATACGGGAACGGGATACGGGAACGGGATACGGGAACGGGATACGGGAAAGGGATACGGGAACGGGATACGGGAACGGGATACGGGAACGGGATACTAGAACGGGATACGGGAAAGGAATAAGGGAACGGGATACGGGAACGGGATACGGAAACGGGATACGGAAACGGGATACGGAAACGGGATACGGAAACGGGATACGGAAACGGGATACGGAAACGGGATACGGAAACGGGATACGGAAACATGATACGGAAACGGGATACGGAAAAGTGATACGGAAACGGGATACGGAAACGGGATACGAAACAGGATACGGAAACGGGATACGGGAACGTGAACAGGATCGGGAACGGGATACGGGAACGGGATACAGGAACGGGATATGGGAACGGGATACGGGAACGGGATACGGGAACGGGATACGGGAACGGGATACGGGAACGGGATACGGGAACGGGATACGGGATACGGGATACGGGATACGGGAACGGGATACGGGAACGGGATACGGGAACGGGATACGGGAACGGGATACGGGAATGGGATACGAGAATGGGATAAGGGGATGGGATACGGGAACGGGTACGGGAACAGAATACGGAAACGAGATACGGAAACGAGATACGGGAACGGGATACAGGCACGGGATACGGGAACGGGTTACGGGAACGTGATACGGAAACTGGATACGGGAGCTGATTAAGGGATACGGTAACGGTATACGGGATACGGGAACGGGATACGGGATACTGGGACGGGATACAGGAACGGGACACAGGAACGGGATACAGGAACGGGATATAGGAACGGGATACGGAACGTGATACGGGAACGGGATACGGGAACGGGATACGGGAACGGGATACGGGAACGGGATACGGGAACGGGATACGGGAACGGGATACGGGAACGGGAGACGGGAACGGGATACGAGAACGGGATACGGGAAACGGATACGGGAACCGGATACGGGAAACGGATACGGGAACCAGATACGGGAACGGGAAATGGGAACGGGATACGGGAACAGGATACGGGAGCGGGATACGGGAACGAGATACGGGAACGGGATACGGTAACGGGATACGAGAATTGGATACGGGAATGGGATTCGGGAATGGGATACGGGAATCGGATACGGGAATGGGATACGGGAATGGGATACGGGAATGGGATACGGAAATGGGATACGGGAACATGATATGGGATACGGGAACGGGATACGGGAACAGAATACGGGAACAGAATACGGGAACAGAATACGGGAATGGAATACGAGAACGGAATACGGGAACGGAATACGGGAACGGAATGCGGGAACGGAATACGGGAACTGGATACGAGAACGAGATAGGGGAACGGGATACGGGAACGGGATGCGGGAACGGGATAGGGTAAAGAGAAACGGAAACGGGATACGGGAACGGGATACGGGAACGGGATACGGGAACGGGATACGGGAACGGGATACGGGAACGGGATACGGGAACGGGATACGGGAACGGGATACGGGAACAGGATACGGGAACGGGATATGGGAACGGGATACGGAAACCGGATACGGGAACGGGATACAAGAACGGGATACAGTTGCATGATACGGGAACGGGATACGGTAGCGTGATACGGGAACGGGATACGGGAACAAATACGGGAACGGGATACGGGAACGGGATACGGGAACGGGATACGGGAACGGGATACGGGAACGGGATACGGGAACGGGATACGGGAACGGGATACGGGAACAGGATACGGGAACGGGATATGGGAACGGGATACGGAAACCGGATACGGGAACGGGATACAAGAACGGGATACAGTTGCATGATACGGGAACGGGATACGGTAACGTGATACGGGAACGGGATACGGGAACAAATACGGGAACGGGATACGGAAACGGGATACGGAAACGGGATACGGAAACGGGATACGGAAACGGGATACGGAAACGGGATACGGAAACTGGATACTGAAACGGGATACGGAAACGGGATACGGGAACGGGATACGGGAACGGGATACGGGAACGGGATACAGGAACGGGATACGGGAACGGGATACGGGAACGGGATACGGGAACGGGATATGAAAACGGGATACAGGATAAGGGAACGGGATACGGGAACGGGATACGGGAACGGGATACGGGATACGGGAACGGGATACGGGAACGGGATACGGGAACGAGAACGGGATACTGGAACGGGATAATGGAACGGGATACGGGAACGGGATACGGGAACGGGATACGGGAACGGGATACGGGAACCGGATACGGGAACCAGATACGGGAACCAGATACGGGAACCGGATACGGGAACGGGATAAGGGAACAGGATACGGTAACGGGATACGGTAACGGGATACGGTAACGGGATACGGTAACGGGATACGGTAACGGGATACGGTAACGGGATACGGTAACGGGGTACGGTAACGGGATACGGTAACGGGATACGGTAACGGGATACGGTAACGGGATACGGTAACGGGATACGGTAACAAGATACGGGAACGGGATACGGGAACGGGATACGGGAACAGGATACGGGAACGGGAGACGGGAACGGGATACAAGAACGGGAACGGGGTACGGAATACGACATACGGACTACGGACTACGGACTACGGACTACGGAATACGGAATAAGGAATAAGGAATACCGAATACTGAATACGGAATACGAGATACGGGAAACGGCTAGCCTATATATAAATTAGCTGGCTATATAAATTGCGCATCGCGCAATAAAGGCCATCTAGTCTCTATCTCTATATTATAAATCCTAAAAGATGACCCGCCGCCGCCGCCGCCGCCGCCGCCGCCGGAGTGACGCCCTAAATCGGTTCCTTTGCAGCCGTCTGATGAGTTATGAGAGTGATTTTTTCAGCACTTTTGGGTCCCGTGATTCAACAGGTGGTATAAAATTTTCAGCTTAATAAGACTAACGGTGCGGCGTCGGCGCGTGCGCGCGTGCGCCATTCGTTTAACATGGGAAACGCGACATTGTGAAATTGCGAAAAACGAGCAAGTTTCGCCCGGTTCCCCGGCCGCTTGCTCGGCAACCGAAAGTCGCAGCGGTATGCGACCAACACTATGTGATAGATAATCGATTGGCCTTGCGTATAGGATGTCGTCCAGAGCGATGCGCATGCCACGTGCAAAGTTGTGACTACTTTAATAATAAAATTGGCCTATTCAGGATTTCAATTGGTGCTCGGAAACTGTTTGACGTAGAACGCTGATCCGGGAACCATTTTGCAGGCGCAGTGACCGTCCTCAAATTATATTTGTTACTCAAAGCTGTGAGACTAATATTTTGGCGTTGAAGTCGAATTGCAATATTTTTGGACAGTTGAATCCTTCACACCGCCGTAACACCCAAAATGAGGACAAACTTGACCGGAAAATTTACACAGACGGATAGCGCCGTTCTTGCTGACCTATATCCACCAAAAATATTTTGCTAATCGCTCATAGGTAACTGATGCTGAAGTCAAACGTAAACGATTACCGACGCTATGCGCCAGTCGGGCGTTGGCCGGCGGCCGGCGATAGCTCCCTCACGCAATAACGTAACGTCCGGCTCGTTGGCTTCCGTAGTCTGGCGCCGGCGGCGCCACCCGCCCGCAATAACGTAACGTCCGGCTCGTTGCTCGTGGTAGGTAGGTCTACTAACATGCCAAGATCCGCGAGCACTGGCGTGTACCTAATATTCCGCTAACATATTATCGTGAGTCATTTATAATGCATGTATATTATGTAATCATACCACACACTACGATTGCTTAATTTTGCCCAAGGTTGACACTGCTTCAGTCAAATTCATCCATGAGCGCTTGACTAGCTGACATCGCACCTACCTCGCGAGGATATTTTGTTGAAGTCGGTTGACAGATTTCAGGCATTTAAACCACTAGAATGTTTTGGCAGATACTGCGATACGGCAACGAGATACGGTAGGAAGATATGGGAACGAAAAACGGCAACAAGATACGGAAACTGGGTACGATAAAGGGATGCTGGAACTAGATACGGGAACAGGATACAGGAATAAGATACAGGGAACTAGATATGGTAAGAAGATATCGGAACGGTGTACGATATACGGGAATGAGATACGGGAGTGGGATACGGAAACTGGATACAGGAGCTGATTAAGGTATACGGGATACCGGAACGGGATACGGGAATGGGATACGGGAACGGGATACGGGAAGGGGATACGGGAACGGGATACGGGAACGGGATACGGGAAAGGGATACGGGAACGGGATACGGGAACGGGATACGGGAACGGGATACTAGAACGGGATACGGGAAAGGAATAAGGGAACGGGATACGGGAACGGGATACGGAAACGGGATACGGAAACGGGATACGGAAACGGGATACGGAAACGGGATACGGAAACGGGATACGGAAACGGGATACGGAAACATGATACGGAAACGGGATACGGAAAAGTGATACGGAAACGGGATACGGAAACGGGATACGAAACAGGATACGGAAACGGGATACGGGAACGTGAACAGGAGCGGGAACGGGATACGGGAACGGGATACAGGAACGGGATATGGGAACGGGATACGGGAACGGGATACGGGAACGGGATACGGGAACGGGATACGGGAACGGGATACGGGAACGGGATACGGGATACGGGATACGGGATACGGGAACGGGATACGGGAACGGGATACGGGAACGGGATACGGGAAAGGGATACGGGAATGGGATACGAGAATGGGATAAGGGGATGGGATACGGGAACGGGTACGGGAACAGAATACGGAAACGAGATACGGAAACGAGATACGGGAACGGGATACAGGCACGGGATACGGGAACGGGTTACGGGAACGTGATACGGAAACTGGATACGGGAGCTGATTAAGGGATACGGTAACGGTATACGGGATACGGGAACGGGATACGGGATACTGGGACGGGATACAGGAACGGGACACAGGAACGGGATACAGGAACGGGATATAGGAACGGGATACGGAACGTGATACGGGAACGGGATACGGGAACGGGATACGGGAACGGGATACGGAAACGGGATACGGAAACGGGATACGGAAACTGGATACGAGAACGAGATAGGGGAACGGGAGACGGGAAAGGGATACGAGAACGGGATACGGTAACGTGATACGGTAACGTGATACGGGAACGTGATACGGGAACGTGATACTGGAACGTGATACTGGAACGGGATGCGGAAACGAGATACGGAAACGGGATACGGGAACGTGAACGGGAACGGGAACGGGAACGGGAACTGGAGAGGGAGCGGGACACGGTATACGGTATACGGGATACGGTATACGAGAACAGGATACGGGATACGGGATACGGGATACGGGATACGGGATACCGGATACCGGATACGGGATACCGGATACGGGATACCGGATACGGGATACCGGATACGGGATACCGGATACGGGATACCGGATACGGGAACGTGATACTGGAACGGGATACGGGAACGGGAAACGGGAACGGGATACGGGATACGGGAACGGGATACGGGAACGGGATACGGGAACGGGATACGGGAACGGGATACGGGAACGGGATACGGGAACGGGATACGGGAACGGGATACGGGAATGGGATACGGGAATGGGATACGGGAACGGGATACGGGAATGGGATACTGGATACGGTAATGGGGTACGGGAACGGGATACGGGAACGGGATAGGGCACGTTATACGTGAACGGGATACGGGAACGGGATACGAGAACGAGATACGGGAACTGGATAGGGTAACAGGATACGGAAACGGGATACGGAAACGGAATACGGAAACAGGATACGGAAACGGGATACGGAAACGGGATCCGGAAACGGGATACGGAAACAGGATACAGTAACGGGATACGAGATACGGGAGCGGGATACGGAAAGGGATCCGGGAACGGGATACGGGATACGGGAACGGGGAACGGGATACGGGTACGGTATACGGGAACAGTATACGGAAACGGAATACGGAAACGGGATACGGAAACGGGATACGGAAACGGGATACGGAAACGGGATACGGAAACGGGATACGGAAACGGGATACGGAAACGGGATACGGAAACGGGATACGGAAACGGGATACGGAAACTGGATACGGAAACGGGATACGGAAACGGGATACGGAAACGGGATACGGAAACGGGATACGGAAACTGGATACTGAAACGGGATACGGAAACGGGATACGGGAACGGGATGCGGGAACGGGATACGGGAACGGGATACGGGAACGGGATACGGGAACGGGATACGGGAACGGGATACAGTAACGGGATACGGGAACGGGATACGGGAACGGGATACATGAAAGGGATACGGGAACGGGATACGGGAACGGAATACGGGAACGGGATACGGGAACGGGATACGGGAACGGGATACGGGAACGGGATACGGGAACGGGATACGGGAACGGGATACGGGAATGGGATACTGGATACGGTAATGGGGTACGGGAACGGGATACGGGAACGGGATAGGGCACGTTATACGTGAACGGGATACGGGAACGGGATACGAGAACGAGATACGGGAACTGGATAGGGTAACAGGATACGGAAACGGGATACGGAAACGGAATACGGAAACGTGATACGGAAACGGGATACGGAAACGGGATCCGGAAACGGGATACGGAAACAGGATACGGGAACGGGATACGAGATACGGGAACGGGATACGGAAAGGGATCCGGGAACGGGATACGGGATACGGGAACGGGGAACGGGATACGGGTACGGTATAAGGGAACAGTATAGGAAACGGGATACGGAAACGGGATACGGAAACGGGATACGGAAACGGGATACGGAAACGGGATACGGAAACGGGATACGGAAACGGGATACGGAAACGGGATACGGAAACGGGATACGGAAACTGGATACTGAAACGGGATACGGAAACGGGATACGGGAACGGGATACGGGAACGGGATACGGGAACGGGATACGGGAACGGGATACAGGAACGGGATACGGGAACGGGATACGGGAACGGGATACGGGAACGGGATATGAAAACGGGATACAGGATAAGGGAACGGGATACGGGAACGGGATATGGGAACGGGATACGGAAACGGGTTACAAGAACGAGACACGGTATACGGGCACGGGATACGTAAACAGGATACGGAAACGGGATACGGGAACGGGATACGGGAACGGGATACGGGAACGGGATACGGGAACGGGATACGGGAACGGGATACGGGAACGGGATACAGGAACGGGATACGGGAACGGGATACGGGAACGGGATACGAGAACGGGATGCGAGAACGGGATACGAGAACGGGATACGGGAACGGGATACGGGAACGGGATGGGGCAACGGGATACATACGGAAACGGGATACGGGAACGGGATACGGGAACTGGATACGGGAACGGGATACGGGAACGGGATACGGGAACGGGATACGGGAACGGGATACGGGAACAGGATACGGGAACGAGAACGGGATACTGGAACGGGATAATGAAACGGGATACGGGAACGGGATACGGGAACGGGATACGGGAACGGGATACGGGAACGGGATACGGGAACGGGATATGGGAACGTGATACGGGAACGGGATACGGGAACGGGGTACGGGATACGGGAACGGGATACGGGAAAGGGATACGGGAACGGGATACGGGGCACGAGAACTGGATACGGGAACGGGATACGGGAACGGGATACGAGAACGGGATACGGGAACGGGATACGGGAACGGGATACGGGAACGGGATACGGGAACGGGATACGGGATACGGGATACGGAAACGGGATACGGGAATGGGATACAGAATACGGGATACGGGAACGGGATACGGGAACGGGATACGGGAACGGGATACAGGAACGGGATACGGGAACGGGAAACGGGAACGGGATACGGGAACGGGATACAGTTACAGGATAAGGGAACGGGATACGGGAACGGGATACGGGAACGGGATACGGGAACGAGATACGGGAACGGGATACGGGAACGGGATACGGGAACGTGATACGGGAACGGGATACGGGATACGGAAACGGCATACGGGAATGGGATACAGGATACCGGATACGGGATACGGGATACGGGAACGGGATACGGGAACAGGGAACAGGATACGGCAACGGGATACGGAATCTGGATACGGGAGCTGATTAAGGGATTCGGTAACGGTATACGGGATACATGAATGGGATACCGGAACGGATAGCGGAACGGGATACCGGAACGGGATACGGGAACTGGATACGGGAACTGGGAACGGGATACAGGCACGGGATACGGGAACGGCATACGGGAACGGGATACGACAACGGGATACGGGAATGGGATACGGGGATGGGATACGGGAACGGGATACGGGAACGGAATACGGGAACGGAATACGGGAACGGGATACGGGAACGGGATACGGGAACGGGATACGGGAACGGGATACGGGAACGGGATACGGGAACTGGATACGGGAGACGGGAGACGGGAACGGGATACGGGAACAGGATACGGGAACGGGATACGGGAACGGGATACGGGAACAGGATACGGGAACGGGATACGGGAACGGGATACGGGAATGGGATACGGGAACGGGATACGGGAAACGGGAACGGGATACGGGAACGGGAACGGGATACAGGAACGGGATACGGGAACGGGATACGGGAACAGGATACGGCAACGGGATACGGGAACGGGATACAGGAACGGGATACAGGAACGGGATACGGAAATGGGATACGGAAATGGGATACGGGATACGGGAACGGGATACGGGAACGGGATACGAGAACTGGATACGGGAACGGAATACGGGAACGGGATACGGGAACGGAATACCGTAACAGTATACAGGAACGGGGAAAGGGGATACGGTAACGGGATACGGTAACGGGATACGGTAACGGGATACGGCAACGGGATACGGTAACGGGATACGGTAACGGGATACGGTAACGGGATACGGTAACGGGATACGGTAACGGGATACGGTAACGGGATACGGTAACGGGATACGGGAACGGGATACGGGAAAAGGATACGAGATACGGGAACGGGATATGGGAACTGGATATGGGAACAGGATACGGGAACGGGATTCCGGAACGGGATACGGGAACGGGAGACGGGAACGGGATACGGGAACGGGATACGGGGACGGGATACGGGGACGGGATACGGGAACGGGATACGGGAACGGGATACGGGAACGGGATACGGGAACGGGATACGGGAACGGGATACGGGAACGGGATACGGGAGCGGCATACGGGAACGGGATACGGGAAGGGGATACGGGAACGGGATACGGGAACGTCATACGGGAACGGGATATGGGAACGGGATATGGGAACGGGATATGGGAACGTGATACGGGAACGGGATACGGAAACGGGAACGGGATACGGGATACCGGAGACGGGAATGGGATACGGGAATGGGATACGGGAACGGGATACGGGATATGGAACGAGATACGGGAAGCGATACGGGAACGGGATACGGGAACAGGATACGGGAACGGGATACGGGAACGGGATACGGGAACGGGATACGGGAACGGGATACGGGAACGGGATACGGAAACGGGATACGGAAACGGGATACGGAAACGGGATACGGAAACGGGATACGGAAACGGGATACGGAAACGGGATACGGAAACATGATACGGAAACGGGATACGGAAAAGTGATACGGAAACGGGATACGGAAACGGGATACGAAACAGGATACGGAAACGGGATACGGGAACGTGAACAGGATCGGGAACGGGATACGGGAACGGGATACAGGAACGGGATATGGGAACGGGATACGGGAACGGGATACGGGAACGGGATACGGGAACGGGATACGGGAACGGGATACGGGAACGGGATACGGGATACGGGATACGGGATACGGGAACGGGATACGGGAACGGGATACGGGAACGGGATACGGGAACGGGATACGGGAATGGGATACGAGAATGGGATAAGGGGATGGGATACGGGAACGGGTACGGGAACAGAATACGGAAACGAGATACGGAAACGAGATACGGGAACGGGATACAGGCACGGGATACGGGAACGGGTTACGGGAACGTGATACGGAAACTGGATACGGGAGCTGATTAAGGGATACGGTAACGGTATACGGGATACGGGAACGGGATACGGGATACTGGGACGGGATACAGGAACGGGACACAGGAACGGGATACAGGAACGGGATATAGGAACGGGATACGGAACGTGATACGGGAACGGGATACGGGAACGGGATACGGGAACGGGATACGGGAACCGGATACGGGAACGGGATACGGGAACGGGATACGGGAACGGGAGACGGGAACGGGATACGAGAACGGGATACGGGAAACGGATACGGGAACCGGATACGGGAAACGGATACGGGAACCAGATACGGGAACGGGAAATGGGAACGGGATACGGGAACAGGATACGGGAGCGGGATACGGGAACGAGATACGGGAACGGGATACGGTAACGGGATACGAGAATTGGATACGGGAATGGGATTCGGGAATGGGATACGGGAATCGGATACGGGAATGGGATACGGGAATGGTATACGGGAATGGGATACGGAAATGGGATACGGGAACATGATATGGGATACGGGAACGGGATACGGGAACAGAATACGGGAACAGAATACGGGAACAGAATACGGGAATGGAATACGAGAACGGAATACGGGAACGGAATACGGGAACGGAATGCGGGAACGGAATACGGGAACTGGATACGAGAACGAGATAGGGGAACGGGATACGGGAACGGGATGCGGGAACGGGATAGGGTAAAGAGAAACGGAAACGGGATACGGGAACGGGATACGGGAACGGGATACGGGAACGGGATACGGGAACGGGATACGGGAACGGGATACGGGAACGGGATACGGGAACGGGATACGGGAACAGGATACGGGAACGGGATATGGGAACGGGATACGGAAACCGGATACGGGAACGGGATACAAGAACGGGATACAGTTGCATGATACGGGAACGGGATACGGTAGCGTGATACGGGAACGGGATACGGGAACAAATACGGGAACGGGATACGGGAACGGGATACGGGAACGGGATACGGGAACGGGATACGGGAACGGGATACGGGAACGGGATACGGGAACGGGATACGGGAACGGGATACGGGAACAGGATACGGGAACGGGATATGGGAACGGGATACGGAAACCGGATACGGGAACGGGATACAAGAACGGGATACAGTTGCATGATACGGGAACGGGATACGGTAACGTGATACGGGAACGGGATACGGGAACAAATACGGGAACGGGATACGGAAACGGGATACGGAAACGGGATACGGAAACGGGATACGGAAACGGGATACGGAAACGGGATACGGAAACTGGATACTGAAACGGGATACGGAAACGGGATACGGGAACGGGATACGGGAACGGGATACGGGAACGGGATACAGGAACGGGATACGGGAACGGGATACGGGAACGGGATACGGGAACGGGATATGAAAACGGGATACAGGATAAGGGAACGGGATACGGGAACGGGATACGGGAACGGGATACGGGATACGGGAACGGGATACGGGAACGGGATACGGGAACGAGAACGGGATACTGGAACGGGATAATGGAACGGGATACGGGAACGGGATACGGGAACGGGATACGGGAACGGGATACGGGAACCGGATACGGGAACCAGATACGGGAACCAGATACGGGAACCGGATACGGGAACGGGATAAGGGAACAGGATACGGTAACGGGATACGGTAACGGGATACGGTAACGGGATACGGTAACGGGATACGGTAACGGGATACGGTAACGGGATACGGTAACGGGGTACGGTAACGGGATACGGTAACGGGATACGGTAACGGGATACGGTAACGGGATACGGTAACGGGATACGGTAACAAGATACGGGAACGGGATACGGGAACGGGATACGGGAACAGGATACGGGAACGGGAGACGGGAACGGGATACAAGAACGGGAACGGGGTACGGAATACGACATACGGACTACGGACTACGGACTACGGACTACGGAATACGGAATAAGGAATAAGGAATACCGAATACTGAATACGGAATACGAGATACGGGAAACGGCTAGCCTATATATAAATTAGCTGGCTATATAAATTGCGCATCGCGCAATAAAGGCCATCTAGTCTCTATCTCTATATTATAAATCCTAAAAGATGACCCGCCGCCGCCGCCGCCGCCGCCGCCGCCGGAGTGACGCCCTAAATCGGTTCCTTTGCAGCCGTCTGATGAGTTATGAGAGTGATTTTTTCAGCACTTTTGGGTCCCGTGATTCAACAGGTGGTATAAAATTTTCAGCTTAATAAGACTAACGGTGCGGCGTCGGCGCGTGCGCGCGTGCGCCATTCGTTTAACATGGGAAACGCGACATTGTGAAATTGCGAAAAACGAGCAAGTTTCGCCCGGTTCCCCGGCCGCTTGCTCGGCAACCGAAAGTCGCAGCGGTATGCGACCAACACTATGTGATAGATAATCGATTGGCCTTGCGTATAGGATGTCGTCCAGAGCGATGCGCATGCCACGTGCAAAGTTGTGACTACTTTAATAATAAAATTGGCCTATTCAGGATTTCAATTGGTGCTCGGAAACTGTTTGACGTAGAACGCTGATCCGGGAACCATTTTGCAGGCGCAGTGACCGTCCTCAAATTATATTTGTTACTCAAAGCTGTGAGACTAATATTTTGGCGTTGAAGTCGAATTGCAATATTTTTGGACAGTTGAATCCTTCACACCGCCGTAACACCCAAAATGAGGACAAACTTGACCGGAAAATTTACACAGACGGATAGCGCCGTTCTTGCTGACCTATATCCACCAAAAATATTTTGCTAATCGCTCATAGGTAACTGATGCTGAAGTCAAACGTAAACGATTACCGACGCTATGCGCCAGTCGGGCGTTGGCCGGCGGCCGGCGATAGCTCCCTCACGCAATAACGTAACGTCCGGCTCGTTGGCTTCCGTAGTCTGGCGCCGGCGGCGCCACCCGCCCGCAATAACGTAACGTCCGGCTCGTTGCTCGTGGTAGGTAGGTCTACTAACATGCCAAGATCCGCGAGCACTGGCGTGTACCTAATATTCCGCTAACATATTATCGTGAGTCATTTATAATGCATGTATATTATGTAATCATACCACACACTACGATTGCTTAATTTTGCCCAAGGTTGACACTGCTTCAGTCAAATTCATCCATGAGCGCTTGACTAGCTGACATCGCACCTACCTCGCGAGGATATTTTGTTGAAGTCGGTTGACAGATTTCAGGCATTTAAACCACTAGAATGTTTTGGCAGATACTGCGATACGGCAACGAGATACGGTAGGAAGATATGGGAACGAAAAACGGCAACAAGATACGGAAACTGGGTACGATAAAGGGATGCTGGAACTAGATACGGGAACAGGATACAGGAATAAGATACAGGGAACTAGATATGGTAAGAAGATATCGGAACGGTGTACGATATACGGGAATGAGATACGGGAGTGGGATACGGAAACTGGATACAGGAGCTGATTAAGGTATACGGGATACCGGAACGGGATACGGGAATGGGATACGGGAACGGGATACGGGAAGGGGATACGGGAACGGGATACGGGAACGGGATACGGGAAAGGGATACGGGAACGGGATACGGGAACGGGATACGGGAACGGGATACTAGAACGGGATACGGGAAAGGAATAAGGGAACGGGATACGGGAACGGGATACGGAAACGGGATACGGAAACGGGATACGGAAACGGGATACGGAAACGGGATACGGAAACGGGATACGGAAACGGGATACGGAAACATGATACGGAAACGGGATACGGAAAAGTGATACGGAAACGGGATACGGAAACGGGATACGAAACAGGATACGGAAACGGGATACGGGAACGTGAACAGGAGCGGGAACGGGATACGGGAACGGGATACAGGAACGGGATATGGGAACGGGATACGGGAACGGGATACGGGAACGGGATACGGGAACGGGATACGGGAACGGGATACGGGAACGGGATACGGGATACGGGATACGGGATACGGGAACGGGATACGGGAACGGGATACGGGAACGGGATACGGGAACGGGATACGGGAATGGGATACGAGAATGGGATAAGGGGATGGGATACGGGAACGGGTACGGGAACAGAATACGGAAACGAGATACGGAAACGAGATACGGGAACGGGATACAGGCACGGGATACGGGAACGGGTTACGGGAACGTGATACGGAAACTGGATACGGGAGCTGATTAAGGGATACGGTAACGGTATACGGGATACGGGAACGGGATACGGGATACTGGGACGGGATACAGGAACGGGACACAGGAACGGGATACAGGAACGGGATATAGGAACGGGATACGGAACGTGATACGGGAACGGGATACGGGAACGGGATACGGGAACGGGATACGGGAACGGGATACGGGAACGGGATACGGGAACGGGATACGGGAACGGGATACGGGAACGGGAGACGGGAAAGGGATACGAGAACGGGATACGGGAAACGGATACGGGAACCGGATACGGGAAACGGATACGGGAACCAGATACGGGAACGGGAAATGGGAACGGGATACGGGAACAGGATACGGGAGCGGGATACGGGAACGAGATACGGGAACGGGATACGGTAACGGGATACGAGAATTGGATACGGGAATGGGATTCGGGAATGGGATACGGGAATCGGATACGGGAATGGGATACGGGAATGGGATACGGGAATGGGATACGGGAATGGGATACGGAAATGGGATACGGGAACATGATATGGGATACGGGAACGGGATACGGGAACAGAATACGGGAACAGAATACGGGAACAGAATACGGGAATGGAATACGAGAACGGAATACGGGAACGGAATACGGGAACGGAATGCGGGAACGGAATACGGGAACTGGATACGAGAACGAGATAGGGGAACGGGATACGGGAACGGGATGCGGGAACGGGATAGGGTAAAGAGAAACGGAAACGGGATACGGGAACGGGATACGGGAACGGGATACGGGAACGGGATACGGGAACGGGATACGGGAACGGGATACGGGAACGGGATACGGGAACGGGATACGGGAACAGGATACGGGAACGGGATATGGGAACGGGATACGGAAACCGGATACGGGAACGGGATACAAGAACGGGATACAGTTGCATGATACGGGAACGGGATACGGTAGCGTGATACGGGAACGGGATACGGGAACAAATACGGGAACGGGATACGGGAACGGGATACGGGAACGGGATACGGGAACGGGATACGGGAACGGGATACGGGAACGGGATACGGGAACGGGATACGGGAACGGGATACGGGAACAGGATACGGGAACGGGATATGGGAACGGGATACGGAAACCGGATACGGGAACGGGATACAAGAACGGGATACAGTTGCATGATACGGGAACGGGATACGGTAACGTGATACGGGAACGGGATACGGGAACAAATACGGGAACGGGATACGGAAACGGGATACGGAAACGGGATACGGAAACGGGATACGGAAACGGGATACGGAAACGGGATACGGAAACTGGATACTGAAACGGGATACGGAAACGGGATACGGGAACGGGATACGGGAACGGGATACGGGAACGGGATACAGGAACGGGATACGGGAACGGGATACGGGAACGGGATACGGGAACGGGATATGAAAACGGGATACAGGATAAGGGAACGGGATACGGGAACGGGATATGGGAACGGGATACGGAAACGGGTTACAAGAACGAGACACGGTATACGGGCACGGGATACGTAAACAGGATACGGAAACGGGATACCGGAACGGGATACCGGAACTGGATACCGGAACGGGATACCGGAACGGGATACCGGAACGGGATACCGGAACGGGATACGGGAACGGGATACGGGAACGGGACACGGGAACGGGATACGGAAACGGGATACGCGAACGGGATACGGAAACGAGATACGGGAACGGGTTATGGGAACGGGATCCGGGAAGGGGATACGGGAACGCGATTCGGGAACGGGATAGGGGAACGGGAACAGGATACGTGAACGGGATACGGGAACAGGATACGGGAACGGGATACGGGATACGGGATACGGTAACGGGATACGGGATACGGGAACGGGATACGGGAACGGGATACGGGAACGGGATACGGGAACGGGATACGGGAACGGGATACGGGAACTGGATACGGGAACGGGATACGGGAACGGGAGACGGGAACGGGATACGGGAACAGGATACGGGAACGGGATACGGGAACTGGATACGGGAACGGGATACGGGAACGGGATACGGGAACGGGATACGGGAATGGGATACGGGAACGGGATACGGGAAACGGGAACGGGATACGGGAACGGGAACGGGATACAGGAACGGGATACGGGAACGGGATACGGGAACAGGATACGGCAACGGGATACGGGAACGGGATACAGGAACGGGATACAGGAACGGGATACGGAAATGGGATACGGAAATGGGATACGGGATACGGGAACGGGATACGGAAAAGAGATACGGGAACGGGATACGGGAACGGGATACGAGAACTGGATACGGGAACGGAATACGGGAACGGGATACGGGAACGGAATACCGTAACAGTATACAGGAACGGGGAAACGGGATACGGTAACGGGATACGGTAACGGGATACGGTAACGGGATACGGTAACGGGATACGGTAACGGGATACGGTAACGGGATACGGTAACGGGATACGGTAACGGGATACGGTAACGGGATACGGGATACGGGATACGGTAACGGGATACGGTAACGGGATACGGTAACGGGATACGGTAACGGGATACGGTAACGGGATACGGTAACGGGATACGGTAACGGGATACGGTAACGGGATACGGTAACGGGATACGGGATACGGGATACGGGAACGTGTTGGGATACGTAATACGTAATACGGAATACGGAATACGGAATACAGAATACAGAATACGGAATACGAGAAACGAGATACGGAATATGTAATACGGAATAATAAATACTGAATACTGAATACGGAATACGGAATACGGAATACTGAATACGGAATACTGAATACGGAATACTGAATACGGAATAGTGAATACGGAATACTGAATACGGTATACGGGACACTGGAAACGGATAGCATATATAAATAAGCTGGCTATATAAATTGCGCATCGCGCAATAAAGGCCATCTAGTCTCTATCTCTATCTCTATATTATAAATCCTAAAAGATGACCCGCCGCCGCCGCCGCCGCCGCCGCCGGAGTGACGCCCTAAATCGGTTCCTGTGCAGCCGTCTGAAGCGTTATGAACGTGATTTTTTCAGCACTTTTGGGTCCCGTGATTCAACAGGTCGTATCAAGTTTTGGTGTCCATCCGACCGACGGTGCGGCGTTGGCACGTGTGCGCGTGCGCCATTCGTTTAACATGGGAAACGCGATATTGTGAAATCGCGAAAAACGGCCAAGTTTCGCGCGGTTTCCCGGCCGCTTGCTCGGCAACCGAGAGTCGCACCGATATGCGAGCAACACCATGTGATAGATAATTGATTGGCCTTGCGTATAGAATGTCGTCCAGAGCGATGCGCTGGCCACGTGCAAAGTTGTCACCACTTTCATGATAAAATTGACGTATTCAGGATTTAAATTGGTGCTCGGAAACCGTTCGACGTAGAAGGCTGAACCGGGCACCATTTTGCAGGCGCAGCGACCGTCTTCAAATTATATGTGTTACTCCAAGCTGTGTGACTAATATTTTGGAGTTGAAGTTGAAATGCAAAATTTTTGGACAATTTAATCCTTCACACCGCCGTAACACACAAAACGAGTACAAACTTGACCGGAAAATTTACACAGACGGATAGCGCCGTTCTTGCTGACCTATATCCACCCAAAATATTATGTAAATCGCTCATAGGTACCTTATGCTGAAGTCAAACGTAAACGATTACCGACGCTAACGTTGTGAAATAATTGCGTCGAATAAAATATCATCGTTTAAGTTTGCCCAAGACTGACACTGCCGCAGTCAAATTCATCAATGAGCGCATGACTAGCAGACGTCGCACCTCCCTCCCGGGGAGAATTTTGTTGAGGCCGGTTGACATATTTCAGGCATGTAAACCGCTAAAATGTTTTGGCCGAGACTGCGACACGGGAACGAGATACGGTAAGAAGATATGGGAACGAAATACGGCAACAAGATACGGAAACTGGGTACGAGAAAGGGATGCTGGAACGAGATGCGGGAACAGGATACGGGAATGAGATATGGTAACTAGATATGGTAAGGAGATTTCGGAACGGAGTACGAGATACGGGAAAGAGATACGGGAGCGGGATTCGGGAGCGGGATACCGGAACGGGATACGGGAAAGGGATACGGGAACGGGGTACCGGAACGGGGTACCGGAACGGGATACGGGAACGGGATACGGGAACGGGATACGGGAACGGGATACGGGAACGGGATACGGGAACGGGATACGGGAACGGGATACGGGAACGGGATACAGGAACGGGATACGGGAGCGTGATACAGGAACGTGATACGGGAACGGGATACGGGAACGGGATACGGAAACGGAATACGGGAACGGAATACGGGAACGGAATACGGGAACGGAATACGGGAACGGAATACGGGAACGGAATACGGGAACGGAATACGGGAACGGAATACGGGAACGGAATACGGGAACGGAATACGGGAACGGGATACGAGAACGGGATACGAGAACGGGATACGAGAACGGGATACGGGAACGGGATACGGGAACGGGATAGGGCAACGGGATACATACGGAAACGGGATACGGGAACGGGATACGGGAACTGGATACGGGAACGGGATACGGGAACGGGATACGGGAACGGGATACGGGAACGGGATACGGGAACGGGATACGGGAACAGGATACGGGAACGAGAACGGGATACTGGAACGGGATAATGAAACGGGATACGGGAACGGGATACGGGAACGGGATACGGGAACGGGATACGGGAACGGGATACGGGAACGGGATACGGGAACGTGATACGGGAACGGGATACGGGAACGGGGTACGGGATACGGGAACGGGATACGGGAAAGGGATACGGGAACGGGATACGGGGCACGAGAACTGGATACGGGAACGGGATACGGGAACGGGATACGAGAACGGGATACGGGAACGGGATACGGGAACGGGATACGGGAACGGGATACGGGAACGGGATACGGGATACGGGATACGGAAACGGGATACGGGAATGGGATACAGAATACGGGATACGGGAACGGGATACGGGAACGGGATACGGGAACGGGATACAGGAACGGGATACGGGAACGGGAAACGGGAACGGGATACGGGAACGGGATACAGTTACAGGATAAGGGAACGGGATACGGGAACGGGATACGGGAACGGGATACGGGAACGAGATACGGGAACGGGATACGGGAACGGGATACGGGAACGTGATACGGGAACGGGATACGGGATACGGAAACGGCATACGGGAATGGGATACAGGATACCGGATACGGGATACGGGATACGGGAACGGGATACGGGAACAGGGAACAGGATACGGCAACGGGATACGGAATCTGGATACGGGAGCTGATTAAGGGATTCGGTAACGGTATACGGGATACATGAATGGGATACCGGAACGGATAGCGGAACGGGATACCGGAACGGGATACGGGAACTGGATACGGGAACTGGGAACGGGATACAGGCACGGGATACGGGAACGGCATACGGGAACGGGATACGACAACGGGATACGGGAATGGGATACGGGAACGGGATACGGGAACGGGATACGGGAACGGAATACGGGAACGGAATACGGCAACGGGATACGGGAACGGGATACGGGAACGGGATACGGGAACGGGATACGGGAACGGGATACGGGAACGGGATACGGGAACTGGATACGGGAGACGGGAGACGGGAACGGGATACGGGAACAGGATACGGGAACGGGATACGGGAACGGGATACGGGAACAGGATACGGGAACGGGATACGGGAACGGGATACGGGAATGGGATACGGGAACGGGATACGGGAAACGGGAACGGGATACGGGAACGGGAACGGGATACAGGAACGGGATACGGGAACGGGATACGGGAACAGGATACGGCAACGGGATACGGGAACGGGATACAGGAACGGGATACAGGAACGGGATACGGAAATGGGATACGGAAATGGGATACGGGATACGGGAACGGGATACGGAAAAGAGATACGGGAACGGGATACGGGAACGGGATACGAGAACTGGATACGGGAACGGAATACGGGAACGGGATACGGGAACGGAATACCGTAACAGTATACAGGAACGGGGAAAGGGGATACGGTAACGGGATACGGTAACGGGATACGGTAACGGGATACGGTAACGGGATACGGTAACGGGATACGGTAACGGGATACGGTAACGGGATACGGTAACGGGATACGGTAACGGGATACGTTAACAGGATACGGGAACGGGATACGGGAAAAGGATACGAGATACGGGAACGGGATATGGGAACTGGATATGGGAACAGGATACGGGAACGGGATTCCGGAACAGGATACGGGAACGGGAGACGGGAACGGGATACGGGAACGGGATACGGGGACGGGATACGGGGACGGGATACGGGAACGGGATACGGGAACGGGATACGGGAACGGGATACGGGAACGGGATACGGGAACGGGATACGGGAACGGGATACGGGCGCGGCATACGGGAACGGGATACGGGAAGGGGATTCGGGAACGGGATACGGGAACGTCATACGGGAACGGGATATGGGAACGGGATATGGGAACGGGATATGGGAACGTGATACGGGAACGGGATACGGAAACGGGAACGGGATACGGGATACCGGATACGGGAATGGGATACGGGAATGGGATACGGGAACGGGATACGGGATATGGAACGAGATACGGGAAGGGATACGGGAACGGGATACGGGAACAGGATACGGGAACGGGATACGGGAACGGGATACGGGAACGGGATACGGGAACGGGATACGGAAACGGGATACGGGATACGGGAACGGGATAAGGGAACGGGATACGGGGACGGCATACGGGAACGGGATACGAGCACGGGATACAATATACGGGAACTGGATACGGAACGGGATACGGGAACGGGAAACAGGAAGCGGATTCGGAAACTGGATACGGGAGCGGGATAAAGGATACGGGATCGGATACGTGAACGGGATACGAGATACGGAAACGGGAAACGAGATACGGGATACGGGAACGGGATACGGGATACGGGAACGGGAACGGGAACGGGATATGGGAACGGGATACGGTAACGTGATACGGTAACGTGATACGGGAACGTGATACGGGAACGTGATACTGGAACGTGATACTGGAACGGGATGCGGAAACGAGATACGGAAACGGGATACGGGAACGTGAACGGGAACGGGAACGGGAACGGGAACTGGAGAGGGAGCGGGACACGGTATACGGTATACGGGATACGGTATACGAGAACAGGATACGGGATACGGGATACGGGATACGGGATACGGGATACCGGATACCGGATACGGGATACCGGATACGGGATACCGGATACGGGATACCGGATACGGGATACCGGATACGGGATACCGGATACGGGAACGTGATACTGGAACGTGATACGGGAACGGGAAACGGGAACGGGATACGGGATACGGGAACGGGATACGGGAACGGGATACGGGAACGGGATACGGGAACGGGATACGGGAACGGGATACGGGAACGGGATACGGGAATGGGATACGGGAATGGGATACGGGAACGGGATACGGGAATGGGATACTGGATACGGTAATGGGGTACGGGAACGGGATACGGGAACGGGATAGGGCACGTTATACGTGAACGGGATACGGGAACGGGATACGAGAACGAGATACGGGAACTGGATAGGGTAACAGGATACGGAAACGGGATACGGAAACGGAATACGGAAACAGGATACGGAAACGGGATACGGAAACGGGATCCGGAAACGGGATACGGAAACAGGATACAGTAACGGGATACGAGATACGGGAGCGGGATACGGAAAGGGATCCGGGAACGGGATACGGGATACGGGAACGGGGAACGGGATACGGGTACGGTATACGGGAACAGTATACGGAAACGGAATACGGAAACGGGATACGGAAACGGGATACGGAAACGGGATACGGAAACGGGATACGGAAACGGGATACGGAAACGGGATACGGAAACGGGATACGGAAACGGGATACGGAAACGGGATACGGAAACTGGATACGGAAACGGGATACGGAAACGGGATACGGAAACGGGATACGGAAACGGGATACGGAAACTGGATACTGAAACGGGATACGGAAACGGGATACGGGAACGGGATGCGGGAACGGGATACGGGAACGGGATACGGGAACGGGATACGGGAACGGGATACGGGAACGGGATACAGTAACGGGATACGGGAACGGGATACGGGAACGGGATACATGAAAGGGATACGGGAACGGGATACGGGAACGGAATACGGGAACGGGATACGGGAACGGGATACGGGAACGGGATACGGGAACGGGATACGGGAACGGGATACGGGAACGGGATACGGGAATGGGATACTGGATACGGTAATGGGGTACGGGAACGGGATACGGGAACGGGATAGGGCACGTTATACGTGAACGGGATACGGGAACGGGATACGAGAACGAGATACGGGAACTGGATAGGGTAACAGGATACGGAAACGGGATACGGAAACGGAATACGGAAACGTGATACGGAAACGGGATACGGAAACGGGATCCGGAAACGGGATACGGAAACAGGATACGGGAACGGGATACGGGAACGGGATACAGTAACGGGATACGGGAACGGGATACGGGAACGGGATACATGAAAGGGATACGGGAACGGGATACGGGAACGGAATACGGGAACGGGATACGGGAACGGGATACGGGAACGGGATACGGGAACGGGATACGGGAACGGGATACGGGAACGGGATACGGGAATGGGATACTGGATACGGTAATGGGGTACGGGAACGGGATACGGGAACGGGATAGGGCACGTTATACGTGAACGGGATACGGGAACGGGATACGAGAACGAGATACGGGAACTGGATAGGGTAACAGGATACGGAAACGGGATACGGAAACGGAATACGGAAACGTGATACGGAAACGGGATACGGAAACGGGATCCGGAAACGGGATACGGAAACAGGATACGGGAACGGGATACGAGATACGGGAACGGGATACGGAAAGGGATCCGGGAACGGGATACGGGATACGGGAACGGGGAACGGGATACGGGTACGGTATAAGGGAACAGTATAGGAAACGGGATACGGAAACGGGATACGGAAACGGGATACGGAAACGGGATACGGAAACGGGATACGGAAACGGGATACGGAAACGGGATACGGAAACGGGATACGGAAACGGGATACGGAAACTGGATACTGAAACGGGATACGGAAACGGGATACGGGAACGGGATACGGGAACGGGATACGGGAACGGGATACGGGAACGGGATACAGGAACGGGATACGGGAACGGGATACGGGAACGGGATACGGGAACGGGATATGAAAACGGGATACAGGATAAGGGAACGGGATACGGGAACGGGATATGGGAACGGGATACGGAAACGGGTTACAAGAACGAGACACGGTATACGGGCACGGGATACGTAAACAGGATACGGAAACGGGATACGGGAACGGGATACGGGAACGGGATACGGGAACGGGATACGGGAACGGGATACGGGAACGGGATACGGGAACGGGATACAGGAACGGGATACGGGAACGGGATACGGGAACGGGATACGAGAACGGGATGCGAGAACGGGATACGAGAACGGGATACGGGAACGGGATACGGGAACGGGATGGGGCAACGGGATACATACGGAAACGGGATACGGGAACGGGATACGGGAACTGGATACGGGAACGGGATACGGGAACGGGATACGGGAACGGGATACGGGAACGGGATACGGGAACAGGATACGGGAACGAGAACGGGATACTGGAACGGGATAATGAAACGGGATACGGGAACGGGATACGGGAACGGGATACGGGAACGGGATACGGGAACGGGATACGGGAACGGGATATGGGAACGTGATACGGGAACGGGATACGGGAACGGGGTACGGGATACGGGAACGGGATACGGGAAAGGGATACGGGAACGGGATACGGGGCACGAGAACTGGATACGGGAACGGGATACGGGAACGGGATACGAGAACGGGATACGGGAACGGGATACGGGAACGGGATACGGGAACGGGATACGGGAACGGGATACGGGTACGGTATAAGGGAACAGTATAGGAAACGGGATACGGAAACGGGATACGGAAACGGGATACGGAAACGGGATACGGAAACGGGATACGGAAACGGGATACGGAAACGGGATACGGAAACGGGATACGGAAACGGGATACGGAAACTGGATACTGAAACGGGATACGGAAACGGGATACGGGAACGGGATACGGGAACGGGATACGGGAACGGGATACGGGAACGGGATACAGGAACGGGATACGGGAACGGGATACGGGAACGGGATACGGGAACGGGATATGAAAACGGGATACAGGATAAGGGAACGGGATACGGGAACGGGATATGGGAACGGGATACGGAAACGGGTTACAAGAACGAGACACGGTATACGGGCACGGGATACGTAAACAGGATACGGAAACGGGATACGGGAACGGGATACGGGAACGGGATACGGGAACGGGATACGGGAACGGGATACGGGAACGGGATACGGGAACGGGATACAGGAACGGGATACGGGAACGGGATACGGGAACGGGATACGAGAACGGGATGCGAGAACGGGATACGAGAACGGATACGGGAACGGGATACGGGAACGGGATGGGGCAACGGGATACATACGGAAACGGGATACGGGAACGGGATACGGGAACTGGATACGGGAACGGGATACGGGAACGGGATACGGGAACGGGATACGGGAACGGGATACGGGAACAGGATACGGGAACGAGAACGGGATACTGGAACGGGATAATGAAACGGGATACGGGAACGGGATACGGGAACGGGATACGGGAACGGGATACGGGAACGGGATACGGGAACGGATATGGGAACGTGATACGGGAACGGGATACGGGAACGGGGTACGGGATACGGGAACGGGATACGGGAAAGGGATACGGGAACGGGATACGGGGCACGAGAACTGGATACGGGAACGGGATACGGGAACGGGATACGAGAACGGGATACGGGAACGGGATACGGGAACGGGATACGGGAACGGGATACGGGAACGGGATACGGGATACGGGATACGGAAACGGGATACGGGAATGGGATACAGAATACGGGATACGGGAACGGGATACGGGAACGGGATACGGGAACGGGATACAGGAACGGGATACGGGAACGGGAAACGGGAACGGGATACGGGAACGGGATACAGTTACAGGATAAGGGAACGGGATACGGGAACGGGATACGGGAACGGGATACGGGAACGAGATACGGGAACGGGATACGGGAACGGGATACGGGAACGTGATACGGGAACGGGATACGGGATACGGAAACGGCATACGGGAATGGGATACAGGATACCGGATACGGGATACGGGATACGGGAACGGGATACGGGAACAGGGAACAGGATACGGCAACGGGATACGGAATCTGGATACGGGAGCTGATTAAGGGATTCGGTAACGGTATACGGGATACATGAATGGGATACCGGAACGGATAGCGGAACGGGATACCGGAACGGGATACGGGAACTGGATACGGGAACTGGGAACGGGATACAGGCACGGGATACGGGAACGGCATACGGGAACGGGATACGACAACGGGATACGGGAATGGGATACGGGGATGGGATACGGGAACGGGATACGGGAACGGAATACGGGAACGGAATACGGGAACGGGATACGGGAACGGGATACGGGAACGGGATACGGGAACGGGATACGGGAACGGGATACGGGAACTGGATACGGGAGACGGGAGACGGGAACGGGATACGGGAACAGGATACGGGAACGGGATACGGGAACGGGATACGGGAACAGGATACGGGAACGGGATACGGGAACGGGATACGGGAATGGGATACGGGAACGGGATACGGGAAACGGGAACGGGATACGGGAACGGGAACGGGATACAGGAACGGGATACGGGAACGGGATACGGGAACAGGATACGGCAACGGGATACGGGAACGGGATACAGGAACGGGATACAGGAACGGGATACGGAAATGGGATACGGAAATGGGATACGGGATACGGGAACGGGATACGGGAACGGGATACGAGAACTGGATACGGGAACGGAATACGGGAACGGGATACGGGAACGGAATACCGTAACAGTATACAGGAACGGGGAAAGGGGATACGGTAACGGGATACGGTAACGGGATACGGTAACGGGATACGGCAACGGGATACGGTAACGGGATACGGTAACGGGATACGGTAACGGGATACGGTAACGGGATACGGTAACGGGATACGGTAACGGGATACGGTAACGGGATACGGGAACGGGATACGGGAAAAGGATACGAGATACGGGAACGGGATATGGGAACTGGATATGGGAACAGGATACGGGAACGGGATTCCGGAACGGGATACGGGAACGGGAGACGGGAACGGGATACGGGAACGGGATACGGGGACGGGATACGGGGACGGGATACGGGAACGGGATACGGGAACGGGATACGGGAACGGGATACGGGAACGGGATACGGGAACGGGATACGGGAACGGGATACGGGAGCGGCATACGGGAACGGGATACGGGAAGGGGATACGGGAACGGGATACGGGAACGTCATACGGGAACGGGATATGGGAACGGGATATGGGAACGGGATATGGGAACGTGATACGGGAACGGGATACGGAAACGGGAACGGGATACGGGATACCGGAGACGGGAATGGGATACGGGAATGGGATACGGGAACGGGATACGGGATATGGAACGAGATACGGGAAGCGATACGGGAACGGGATACGGGAACAGGATACGGGAACGGGATACGGGAACGGGATACGGGAACGGGATACGGGAACGGGATACGGGAACGGGATACGGAAACGGGATACGGAAACGGGATACGGAAACGGGATACGGAAACGGGATACGGAAACGGGATACGGAAACGGGATACGGAAACATGATACGGAAACGGGATACGGAAAAGTGATACGGAAACGGGATACGGAAACGGGATACGAAACAGGATACGGAAACGGGATACGGGAACGTGAACAGGATCGGGAACGGGATACGGGAACGGGATACAGGAACGGGATATGGGAACGGGATACGGGAACGGGATACGGGAACGGGATACGGGAACGGGATACGGGAACGGGATACGGGAACGGGATACGGGATACGGGATACGGGATACGGGAACGGGATACGGGAACGGGATACGGGAACGGGATACGGGAACGGGATACGGGAATGGGATACGAGAATGGGATAAGGGGATGGGATACGGGAACGGGTACGGGAACAGAATACGGAAACGAGATACGGAAACGAGATACGGGAACGGGATACAGGCACGGGATACGGGAACGGGTTACGGGAACGTGATACGGAAACTGGATACGGGAGCTGATTAAGGGATACGGTAACGGTATACGGGATACGGGAACGGGATACGGGATACTGGGACGGGATACAGGAACGGGACACAGGAACGGGATACAGGAACGGGATATAGGAACGGGATACGGAACGTGATACGGGAACGGGATACGGGAACGGGATACGGGAACGGGATACGGGAACCGGATACGGGAACGGGATACGGGAACGGGATACGGGAACGGGAGACGGGAACGGGATACGAGAACGGGATACGGGAAACGGATACGGGAACCGGATACGGGAAACGGATACGGGAACCAGATACGGGAACGGGAAATGGGAACGGGATACGGGAACAGGATACGGGAGCGGGATACGGGAACGAGATACGGGAACGGGATACGGTAACGGGATACGAGAATTGGATACGGGAATGGGATTCGGGAATGGGATACGGGAATCGGATACGGGAATGGGATACGGGAATGGTATACGGGAATGGGATACGGAAATGGGATACGGGAACATGATATGGGATACGGGAACGGGATACGGGAACAGAATACGGGAACAGAATACGGGAACAGAATACGGGAATGGAATACGAGAACGGAATACGGGAACGGAATACGGGAACGGAATGCGGGAACGGAATACGGGAACTGGATACGAGAACGAGATAGGGGAACGGGATACGGGAACGGGATGCGGGAACGGGATAGGGTAAAGAGAAACGGAAACGGGATACGGGAACGGGATACGGGAACGGGATACGGGAACGGGATACGGGAACGGGATACGGGAACGGGATACGGGAACGGGATACGGGAACGGGATACGGGAACAGGATACGGGAACGGGATATGGGAACGGGATACGGAAACCGGATACGGGAACGGGATACAAGAACGGGATACAGTTGCATGATACGGGAACGGGATACGGTAGCGTGATACGGGAACGGGATACGGGAACAAATACGGGAACGGGATACGGGAACGGGATACGGGAACGGGATACGGGAACGGGATACGGGAACGGGATACGGGAACGGGATACGGGAACGGGATACGGGAACGGGATACGGGAACAGGATACGGGAACGGGATATGGGAACGGGATACGGAAACCGGATACGGGAACGGGATACAAGAACGGGATACAGTTGCATGATACGGGAACGGGATACGGTAACGTGATACGGGAACGGGATACGGGAACAAATACGGGAACGGGATACGGAAACGGGATACGGAAACGGGATACGGAAACGGGATACGGAAACGGGATACGGAAACGGGATACGGAAACTGGATACTGAAACGGGATACGGAAACGGGATACGGGAACGGGATACGGGAACGGGATACGGGAACGGGATACAGGAACGGGATACGGGAACGGGATACGGGAACGGGATACGGGAACGGGATATGAAAACGGGATACAGGATAAGGGAACGGGATACGGGAACGGGATACGGGAACGGGATACGGGATACGGGAACGGGATACGGGAACGGGATACGGGAACGAGAACGGGATACTGGAACGGGATAATGGAACGGGATACGGGAACGGGATACGGGAACGGGATACGGGAACGGGATACGGGAACCGGATACGGGAACCAGATACGGGAACCAGATACGGGAACCGGATACGGGAACGGGATAAGGGAACAGGATACGGTAACGGGATACGGTAACGGGATACGGTAACGGGATACGGTAACGGGATACGGTAACGGGATACGGTAACGGGATACGGTAACGGGGTACGGTAACGGGATACGGTAACGGGATACGGTAACGGGATACGGTAACGGGATACGGTAACGGGATACGGTAACAAGATACGGGAACGGGATACGGGAACGGGATACGGGAACAGGATACGGGAACGGGAGACGGGAACGGGATACAAGAACGGGAACGGGGTACGGAATACGACATACGGACTACGGACTACGGACTACGGACTACGGAATACGGAATAAGGAATAAGGAATACCGAATACTGAATACGGAATACGAGATACGGGAAACGGCTAGCCTATATATAAATTAGCTGGCTATATAAATTGCGCATCGCGCAATAAAGGCCATCTAGTCTCTATCTCTATATTATAAATCCTAAAAGATGACCCGCCGCCGCCGCCGCCGCCGCCGCCGCCGGAGTGACGCCCTAAATCGGTTCCTTTGCAGCCGTCTGATGAGTTATGAGAGTGATTTTTTCAGCACTTTTGGGTCCCGTGATTCAACAGGTGGTATAAAATTTTCAGCTTAATAAGACTAACGGTGCGGCGTCGGCGCGTGCGCGCGTGCGCCATTCGTTTAACATGGGAAACGCGACATTGTGAAATTGCGAAAAACGAGCAAGTTTCGCCCGGTTCCCCGGCCGCTTGCTCGGCAACCGAAAGTCGCAGCGGTATGCGACCAACACTATGTGATAGATAATCGATTGGCCTTGCGTATAGGATGTCGTCCAGAGCGATGCGCATGCCACGTGCAAAGTTGTGACTACTTTAATAATAAAATTGGCCTATTCAGGATTTCAATTGGTGCTCGGAAACTGTTTGACGTAGAACGCTGATCCGGGAACCATTTTGCAGGCGCAGTGACCGTCCTCAAATTATATTTGTTACTCAAAGCTGTGAGACTAATATTTTGGCGTTGAAGTCGAATTGCAATATTTTTGGACAGTTGAATCCTTCACACCGCCGTAACACCCAAAATGAGGACAAACTTGACCGGAAAATTTACACAGACGGATAGCGCCGTTCTTGCTGACCTATATCCACCAAAAATATTTTGCTAATCGCTCATAGGTAACTGATGCTGAAGTCAAACGTAAACGATTACCGACGCTATGCGCCAGTCGGGCGTTGGCCGGCGGCCGGCGATAGCTCCCTCACGCAATAACGTAACGTCCGGCTCGTTGGCTTCCGTAGTCTGGCGCCGGCGGCGCCACCCGCCCGCAATAACGTAACGTCCGGCTCGTTGCTCGTGGTAGGTAGGTCTACTAACATGCCAAGATCCGCGAGCACTGGCGTGTACCTAATATTCCGCTAACATATTATCGTGAGTCATTTATAATGCATGTATATTATGTAATCATACCACACACTACGATTGCTTAATTTTGCCCAAGGTTGACACTGCTTCAGTCAAATTCATCCATGAGCGCTTGACTAGCTGACATCGCACCTACCTCGCGAGGATATTTTGTTGAAGTCGGTTGACAGATTTCAGGCATTTAAACCACTAGAATGTTTTGGCAGATACTGCGATACGGCAACGAGATACGGTAGGAAGATATGGGAACGAAAAACGGCAACAAGATACGGAAACTGGGTACGATAAAGGGATGCTGGAACTAGATACGGGAACAGGATACAGGAATAAGATACAGGGAACTAGATATGGTAAGAAGATATCGGAACGGTGTACGATATACGGGAATGAGATACGGGAGTGGGATACGGAAACTGGATACAGGAGCTGATTAAGGTATACGGGATACCGGAACGGGATACGGGAATGGGATACGGGAACGGGATACGGGAAGGGGATACGGGAACGGGATACGGGAACGGGATACGGGAAAGGGATACGGGAACGGGATACGGGAACGGGATACGGGAACGGGATACTAGAACGGGATACGGGAAAGGAATAAGGGAACGGGATACGGGAACGGGATACGGAAACGGGATACGGAAACGGGATACGGAAACGGGATACGGAAACGGGATACGGAAACGGGATACGGAAACGGGATACGGAAACATGATACGGAAACGGGATACGGAAAAGTGATACGGAAACGGGATACGGAAACGGGATACGAAACAGGATACGGAAACGGGATACGGGAACGTGAACAGGAGCGGGAACGGGATACGGGAACGGGATACAGGAACGGGATATGGGAACGGGATACGGGAACGGGATACGGGAACGGGATACGGGAACGGGATA
The DNA here is from genome assembly GCA_036785665.1 of Chirona hameri. Classification (NCBI taxonomy): domain Eukaryota; kingdom Metazoa; phylum Arthropoda; class Thecostraca; order Balanomorpha; family Balanidae; genus Chirona; species Chirona hameri. Next base: position 63,449 of record JAXIVJ010000913.1, read on the forward strand.
CGGGAACGGGATACGGGAACGGGATACGGGATACGGGATACGGGATACGGGAACGGGATACGGGAACGGGATACGGGAACGGGATACGGGAACGGGATACGGGAATGGGATACGAGAATGGGATAAGGGGATGGGATACGGGAACGGGTACGGGAACAGAATACGGAAACGAGATACGGAAACGAGATACGGGAACGGGATACAGGCACGGGATACGGGAACGGGTTACGGGAACGTGATACGGAAACTGGATACGGGAGCTGATTAAGGGATACGGTAACGGTATACGGGATACGGGAACGGGATACGGGATACTGGGACGGGATACAGGAACGGGACACAGGAACGGGATACAGGAACGGGATATAGGAACGGGATACGGAACGTGATACGGGAACGGGATACGGGAACGGGATACGGGAACGGGATACGGGAACGGGATACGGGAACGGGATACGGGAACGGGATACGGGAACGGGATACGGGAACGGGAGACGGGAAAGGGATACGAGAACGGGATACGGGAAACGGATACGGGAACCGGATACGGGAAACGGATACGGGAACCAGATACGGGAACGGGAAATGGGAACGGGATACGGGAACAGGATACGGGAGCGGGATACGGGAACGAGATACGGGAACGGGATACGGTAACGGGATACGAGAATTGGATACGGGAATGGGATTCGGGAATGGGATACGGGAATCGGATACGGGAATGGGATACGGGAATGGGATACGGGAATGGGATACGGGAATGGGATACGGAAATGGGATACGGGAACATGATATGGGATACGGGAACGGGATACGGGAACAGAATACGGGAACAGAATACGGGAACAGAATACGGGAATGGAATACGAGAACGGAATACGGGAACGGAATACGGGAACGGAATGCGGGAACGGAATACGGGAACTGGATACGAGAACGAGATAGGGGAACGGGATACGGGAACGGGATGCGGGAACGGGATAGGGTAAAGAGAAACGGAAACGGGATACGGGAACGGGATACGGGAACGGGATACGGGAACGGGATACGGGAACGGGATACGGGAACGGGATACGGGAACGGGATACGGGAACGGGATACGGGAACAGGATACGGGAACGGGATATGGGAACGGGATACGGAAACCGGATACGGGAACGGGATACAAGAACGGGATACAGTTGCATGATACGGGAACGGGATACGGTAGCGTGATACGGGAACGGGATACGGGAACAAATACGGGAACGGGATACGGGAACGGGATACGGGAACGGGATACGGGAACGGGATACGGGAACGGGATACGGGAACGGGATACGGGAACGGGATACGGGAACGGGATACGGGAACAGGATACGGGAACGGGATATGGGAACGGGATACGGAAACCGGATACGGGAACGGGATACAAGAACGGGATACAGTTGCATGATACGGGAACGGGATACGGTAACGTGATACGGGAACGGGATACGGGAACAAATACGGGAACGGGATACGGAAACGGGATACGGAAACGGGATACGGAAACGGGATACGGAAACGGGATACGGAAACGGGATACGGAAACTGGATACTGAAACGGGATACGGAAACGGGATACGGGAACGGGATACGGGAACGGGATACGGGAACGGGATACAGGAACGGGATACGGGAACGGGATACGGGAACGGGATACGGGAACGGGATATGAAAACGGGATACAGGATAAGGGAACGGGATACGGGAACGGGATATGGGAACGGGATACGGAAACGGGTTACAAGAACGAGACACGGTATACGGGCACGGGATACGTAAACAGGATACGGAAACGGGATACCGGAACGGGATACCGGAACTGGATACCGGAACGGGATACCGGAACGGGATACCGGAACGGGATACCGGAACGGGATACGGGAACGGGATACGGGAACGGGACACGGGAACGGGATACGGAAACGGGATACGCGAACGGGATACGGAAACGAGATACGGGAACGGGTTATGGGAACGGGATCCGGGAAGGGGATACGGGAACGCGATTCGGGAACGGGATAGGGGAACGGGAACAGGATACGTGAACGGGATACGGGAACAGGATACGGGAACGGGATACGGGATACGGGATACGGTAACGGGATACGGGATACGGGAACGGGATACGGGAACGGGATACGGGAACGGGATACGGGAACGGGATACGGGAACGGGATACGGGAACTGGATACGGGAACGGGATACGGGAACGGGAGACGGGAACGGGATACGGGAACAGGATACGGGAACGGGATACGGGAACTGGATACGGGAACGGGATACGGGAACGGGATACGGGAACGGGATACGGGAATGGGATACGGGAACGGGATACGGGAAACGGGAACGGGATACGGGAACGGGAACGGGATACAGGAACGGGATACGGGAACGGGATACGGGAACAGGATACGGCAACGGGATACGGGAACGGGATACAGGAACGGGATACAGGAACGGGATACGGAAATGGGATACGGAAATGGGATACGGGATACGGGAACGGGATACGGAAAAGAGATACGGGAACGGGATACGGGAACGGGATACGAGAACTGGATACGGGAACGGAATACGGGAACGGGATACGGGAACGGAATACCGTAACAGTATACAGGAACGGGGAAACGGGATACGGTAACGGGATACGGTAACGGGATACGGTAACGGGATACGGTAACGGGATACGGTAACGGGATACGGTAACGGGATACGGTAACGGGATACGGTAACGGGATACGGTAACGGGATACGGGATACGGGATACGGTAACGGGATACGGTAACGGGATACGGTAACGGGATACGGTAACGGGATACGGTAACGGGATACGGTAACGGGATACGGTAACGGGATACGGTAACGGGATACGGTAACGGGATACGGGATACGGGATACGGGAACGTGTTGGGATACGTAATACGTAATACGGAATACGGAATACGGAATACAGAATACAGAATACGGAATACGAGAAACGAGATACGGAATATGTAATACGGAATAATAAATACTGAATACTGAATACGGAATACGGAATACGGAATACTGAATACGGAATACTGAATACGGAATACTGAATACGGAATAGTGAATACGGAATACTGAATACGGTATACGGGACACTGGAAACGGATAGCATATATAAATAAGCTGGCTATATAAATTGCGCATCGCGCAATAAAGGCCATCTAGTCTCTATCTCTATCTCTATATTATAAATCCTAAAAGATGACCCGCCGCCGCCGCCGCCGCCGCCGCCGGAGTGACGCCCTAAATCGGTTCCTGTGCAGCCGTCTGAAGCGTTATGAACGTGATTTTTTCAGCACTTTTGGGTCCCGTGATTCAACAGGTCGTATCAAGTTTTGGTGTCCATCCGACCGACGGTGCGGCGTTGGCACGTGTGCGCGTGCGCCATTCGTTTAACATGGGAAACGCGATATTGTGAAATCGCGAAAAACGGCCAAGTTTCGCGCGGTTTCCCGGCCGCTTGCTCGGCAACCGAGAGTCGCACCGATATGCGAGCAACACCATGTGATAGATAATTGATTGGCCTTGCGTATAGAATGTCGTCCAGAGCGATGCGCTGGCCACGTGCAAAGTTGTCACCACTTTCATGATAAAATTGACGTATTCAGGATTTAAATTGGTGCTCGGAAACCGTTCGACGTAGAAGGCTGAACCGGGCACCATTTTGCAGGCGCAGCGACCGTCTTCAAATTATATGTGTTACTCCAAGCTGTGTGACTAATATTTTGGAGTTGAAGTTGAAATGCAAAATTTTTGGACAATTTAATCCTTCACACCGCCGTAACACACAAAACGAGTACAAACTTGACCGGAAAATTTACACAGACGGATAGCGCCGTTCTTGCTGACCTATATCCACCCAAAATATTATGTAAATCGCTCATAGGTACCTTATGCTGAAGTCAAACGTAAACGATTACCGACGCTAACGTTGTGAAATAATTGCGTCGAATAAAATATCATCGTTTAAGTTTGCCCAAGACTGACACTGCCGCAGTCAAATTCATCAATGAGCGCATGACTAGCAGACGTCGCACCTCCCTCCCGGGGAGAATTTTGTTGAGGCCGGTTGACATATTTCAGGCATGTAAACCGCTAAAATGTTTTGGCCGAGACTGCGACACGGGAACGAGATACGGTAAGAAGATATGGGAACGAAATACGGCAACAAGATACGGAAACTGGGTACGAGAAAGGGATGCTGGAACGAGATGCGGGAACAGGATACGGGAATGAGATATGGTAACTAGATATGGTAAGGAGATTTCGGAACGGAGTACGAGATACGGGAAAGAGATACGGGAGCGGGATTCGGGAGCGGGATACCGGAACGGGATACGGGAAAGGGATACGGGAACGGGGTACCGGAACGGGGTACCGGAACGGGATACGGGAACGGGATACGGGAACGGGATACGGGAACGGGATACGGGAACGGGATACGGGAACGGGATACGGGAACGGGATACGGGAACGGGATACAGGAACGGGATACGGGAGCGTGATACAGGAACGTGATACGGGAACGGGATACGGGAACGGGATACGGAAACGGAATACGGGAACGGAATACGGGAACGGAATACGGGAACGGAATACGGGAACGGAATACGGGAACGGAATACGGGAACGGAATACGGGAACGGAATACGGGAACGGAATACGGGAACGGAATACGGGAACGGGATACGAGAACGGGATACGAGAACGGGATACGAGAACGGGATACGGGAACGGGATACGGGAACGGGATAGGGCAACGGGATACATACGGAAACGGGATACGGGAACGGGATACGGGAACTGGATACGGGAACGGGATACGGGAACGGGATACGGGAACGGGATACGGGAACGGGATACGGGAACGGGATACGGGAACAGGATACGGGAACGAGAACGGGATACTGGAACGGGATAATGAAACGGGATACGGGAACGGGATACGGGAACGGGATACGGGAACGGGATACGGGAACGGGATACGGGAACGGGATACGGGAACGTGATACGGGAACGGGATACGGGAACGGGGTACGGGATACGGGAACGGGATACGGGAAAGGGATACGGGAACGGGATACGGGGCACGAGAACTGGATACGGGAACGGGATACGGGAACGGGATACGAGAACGGGATACGGGAACGGGATACGGGAACGGGATACGGGAACGGGATACGGGAACGGGATACGGGATACGGGATACGGAAACGGGATACGGGAATGGGATACAGAATACGGGATACGGGAACGGGATACGGGAACGGGATACGGGAACGGGATACAGGAACGGGATACGGGAACGGGAAACGGGAACGGGATACGGGAACGGGATACAGTTACAGGATAAGGGAACGGGATACGGGAACGGGATACGGGAACGGGATACGGGAACGAGATACGGGAACGGGATACGGGAACGGGATACGGGAACGTGATACGGGAACGGGATACGGGATACGGAAACGGCATACGGGAATGGGATACAGGATACCGGATACGGGATACGGGATACGGGAACGGGATACGGGAACAGGGAACAGGATACGGCAACGGGATACGGAATCTGGATACGGGAGCTGATTAAGGGATTCGGTAACGGTATACGGGATACATGAATGGGATACCGGAACGGATAGCGGAACGGGATACCGGAACGGGATACGGGAACTGGATACGGGAACTGGGAACGGGATACAGGCACGGGATACGGGAACGGCATACGGGAACGGGATACGACAACGGGATACGGGAATGGGATACGGGAACGGGATACGGGAACGGGATACGGGAACGGAATACGGGAACGGAATACGGCAACGGGATACGGGAACGGGATACGGGAACGGGATACGGGAACGGGATACGGGAACGGGATACGGGAACGGGATACGGGAACTGGATACGGGAGACGGGAGACGGGAACGGGATACGGGAACAGGATACGGGAACGGGATACGGGAACGGGATACGGGAACAGGATACGGGAACGGGATACGGGAACGGGATACGGGAATGGGATACGGGAACGGGATACGGGAAACGGGAACGGGATACGGGAACGGGAACGGGATACAGGAACGGGATACGGGAACGGGATACGGGAACAGGATACGGCAACGGGATACGGGAACGGGATACAGGAACGGGATACAGGAACGGGATACGGAAATGGGATACGGAAATGGGATACGGGATACGGGAACGGGATACGGAAAAGAGATACGGGAACGGGATACGGGAACGGGATACGAGAACTGGATACGGGAACGGAATACGGGAACGGGATACGGGAACGGAATACCGTAACAGTATACAGGAACGGGGAAAGGGGATACGGTAACGGGATACGGTAACGGGATACGGTAACGGGATACGGTAACGGGATACGGTAACGGGATACGGTAACGGGATACGGTAACGGGATACGGTAACGGGATACGGTAACGGGATACGTTAACAGGATACGGGAACGGGATACGGGAAAAGGATACGAGATACGGGAACGGGATATGGGAACTGGATATGGGAACAGGATACGGGAACGGGATTCCGGAACAGGATACGGGAACGGGAGACGGGAACGGGATACGGGAACGGGATACGGGGACGGGATACGGGGACGGGATACGGGAACGGGATACGGGAACGGGATACGGGAACGGGATACGGGAACGGGATACGGGAACGGGATACGGGAACGGGATACGGGCGCGGCATACGGGAACGGGATACGGGAAGGGGATTCGGGAACGGGATACGGGAACGTCATACGGGAACGGGATATGGGAACGGGATATGGGAACGGGATATGGGAACGTGATACGGGAACGGGATACGGAAACGGGAACGGGATACGGGATACCGGATACGGGAATGGGATACGGGAATGGGATACGGGAACGGGATACGGGATATGGAACGAGATACGGGAAGGGATACGGGAACGGGATACGGGAACAGGATACGGGAACGGGATACGGGAACGGGATACGGGAACGGGATACGGGAACGGGATACGGAAACGGGATACGGGATACGGGAACGGGATAAGGGAACGGGATACGGGGACGGCATACGGGAACGGGATACGAGCACGGGATACAATATACGGGAACTGGATACGGAACGGGATACGGGAACGGGAAACAGGAAGCGGATTCGGAAACTGGATACGGGAGCGGGATAAAGGATACGGGATCGGATACGTGAACGGGATACGAGATACGGAAACGGGAAACGAGATACGGGATACGGGAACGGGATACGGGATACGGGAACGGGAACGGGAACGGGATATGGGAACGGGATACGGTAACGTGATACGGTAACGTGATACGGGAACGTGATACGGGAACGTGATACTGGAACGTGATACTGGAACGGGATGCGGAAACGAGATACGGAAACGGGATACGGGAACGTGAACGGGAACGGGAACGGGAACGGGAACTGGAGAGGGAGCGGGACACGGTATACGGTATACGGGATACGGTATACGAGAACAGGATACGGGATACGGGATACGGGATACGGGATACGGGATACCGGATACCGGATACGGGATACCGGATACGGGATACCGGATACGGGATACCGGATACGGGATACCGGATACGGGATACCGGATACGGGAACGTGATACTGGAACGTGATACGGGAACGGGAAACGGGAACGGGATACGGGATACGGGAACGGGATACGGGAACGGGATACGGGAACGGGATACGGGAACGGGATACGGGAACGGGATACGGGAACGGGATACGGGAATGGGATACGGGAATGGGATACGGGAACGGGATACGGGAATGGGATACTGGATACGGTAATGGGGTACGGGAACGGGATACGGGAACGGGATAGGGCACGTTATACGTGAACGGGATACGGGAACGGGATACGAGAACGAGATACGGGAACTGGATAGGGTAACAGGATACGGAAACGGGATACGGAAACGGAATACGGAAACAGGATACGGAAACGGGATACGGAAACGGGATCCGGAAACGGGATACGGAAACAGGATACAGTAACGGGATACGAGATACGGGAGCGGGATACGGAAAGGGATCCGGGAACGGGATACGGGATACGGGAACGGGGAACGGGATACGGGTACGGTATACGGGAACAGTATACGGAAACGGAATACGGAAACGGGATACGGAAACGGGATACGGAAACGGGATACGGAAACGGGATACGGAAACGGGATACGGAAACGGGATACGGAAACGGGATACGGAAACGGGATACGGAAACGGGATACGGAAACTGGATACGGAAACGGGATACGGAAACGGGATACGGAAACGGGATACGGAAACGGGATACGGAAACTGGATACTGAAACGGGATACGGAAACGGGATACGGGAACGGGATGCGGGAACGGGATACGGGAACGGGATACGGGAACGGGATACGGGAACGGGATACGGGAACGGGATACAGTAACGGGATACGGGAACGGGATACGGGAACGGGATACATGAAAGGGATACGGGAACGGGATACGGGAACGGAATACGGGAACGGGATACGGGAACGGGATACGGGAACGGGATACGGGAACGGGATACGGGAACGGGATACGGGAACGGGATACGGGAATGGGATACTGGATACGGTAATGGGGTACGGGAACGGGATACGGGAACGGGATAGGGCACGTTATACGTGAACGGGATACGGGAACGGGATACGAGAACGAGATACGGGAACTGGATAGGGTAACAGGATACGGAAACGGGATACGGAAACGGAATACGGAAACGTGATACGGAAACGGGATACGGAAACGGGATCCGGAAACGGGATACGGAAACAGGATACGGGAACGGGATACGGGAACGGGATACAGTAACGGGATACGGGAACGGGATACGGGAACGGGATACATGAAAGGGATACGGGAACGGGATACGGGAACGGAATACGGGAACGGGATACGGGAACGGGATACGGGAACGGGATACGGGAACGGGATACGGGAACGGGATACGGGAACGGGATACGGGAATGGGATACTGGATACGGTAATGGGGTACGGGAACGGGATACGGGAACGGGATAGGGCACGTTATACGTGAACGGGATACGGGAACGGGATACGAGAACGAGATACGGGAACTGGATAGGGTAACAGGATACGGAAACGGGATACGGAAACGGAATACGGAAACGTGATACGGAAACGGGATACGGAAACGGGATCCGGAAACGGGATACGGAAACAGGATACGGGAACGGGATACGAGATACGGGAACGGGATACGGAAAGGGATCCGGGAACGGGATACGGGATACGGGAACGGGGAACGGGATACGGGTACGGTATAAGGGAACAGTATAGGAAACGGGATACGGAAACGGGATACGGAAACGGGATACGGAAACGGGATACGGAAACGGGATACGGAAACGGGATACGGAAACGGGATACGGAAACGGGATACGGAAACGGGATACGGAAACTGGATACTGAAACGGGATACGGAAACGGGATACGGGAACGGGATACGGGAACGGGATACGGGAACGGGATACGGGAACGGGATACAGGAACGGGATACGGGAACGGGATACGGGAACGGGATACGGGAACGGGATATGAAAACGGGATACAGGATAAGGGAACGGGATACGGGAACGGGATATGGGAACGGGATACGGAAACGGGTTACAAGAACGAGACACGGTATACGGGCACGGGATACGTAAACAGGATACGGAAACGGGATACGGGAACGGGATACGGGAACGGGATACGGGAACGGGATACGGGAACGGGATACGGGAACGGGATACGGGAACGGGATACAGGAACGGGATACGGGAACGGGATACGGGAACGGGATACGAGAACGGGATGCGAGAACGGGATACGAGAACGGGATACGGGAACGGGATACGGGAACGGGATGGGGCAACGGGATACATACGGAAACGGGATACGGGAACGGGATACGGGAACTGGATACGGGAACGGGATACGGGAACGGGATACGGGAACGGGATACGGGAACGGGATACGGGAACAGGATACGGGAACGAGAACGGGATACTGGAACGGGATAATGAAACGGGATACGGGAACGGGATACGGGAACGGGATACGGGAACGGGATACGGGAACGGGATACGGGAACGGGATATGGGAACGTGATACGGGAACGGGATACGGGAACGGGGTACGGGATACGGGAACGGGATACGGGAAAGGGATACGGGAACGGGATACGGGGCACGAGAACTGGATACGGGAACGGGATACGGGAACGGGATACGAGAACGGGATACGGGAACGGGATACGGGAACGGGATACGGGAACGGGATACGGGAACGGGATACGGGATACGGGATACGGAAACGGGATACGGGAATGGGATACAGAATACGGGATACGGGAACGGGATACGGGAACGGGATACGGGAACGGGATACAGGAACGGGATACGGGAACGGGAAACGGGAACGGGATACGGGAACGGGATACAGTTACAGGATAAGGGAACGGGATACGGGAACGGGATACGGGAACGGGATACGGGAACGAGATACGGGAACGGGATACGGGAACGGGATACGGGAACGTGATACGGGAACGGGATACGGGATACGGAAACGGCATACGGGAATGGGATACAGGATACCGGATACGGGATACGGGATACGGGAACGGGATACGGGAACAGGGAACAGGATACGGCAACGGGATACGGAATCTGGATACGGGAGCTGATTAAGGGATTCGGTAACGGTATACGGGATACATGAATGGGATACCGGAACGGATAGCGGAACGGGATACCGGAACGGGATACGGGAACTGGATACGGGAACTGGGAACGGGATACAGGCACGGGATACGGGAACGGCATACGGGAACGGGATACGACAACGGGATACGGGAATGGGATACGGGGATGGGATACGGGAACGGGATACGGGAACGGAATACGGGAACGGAATACGGGAACGGGATACGGGAACGGGATACGGGAACGGGATACGGGAACGGGATACGGGAACGGGATACGGGAACTGGATACGGGAGACGGGAGACGGGAACGGGATACGGGAACAGGATACGGGAACGGGATACGGGAACGGGATACGGGAACAGGATACGGGAACGGGATACGGGAACGGGATACGGGAATGGGATACGGGAACGGGATACGGGAAACGGGAACGGGATACGGGAACGGGAACGGGATACAGGAACGGGATACGGGAACGGGATACGGGAACAGGATACGGCAACGGGATACGGCAACGGGATACGGGAACGGGATACAGGAACGGGATACAGGAACGGGATACGGAAATGGGATACGGAAATGGGATACGGGATACGGGAACGGGATACGGGAACGGGATACGAGAACTGGATACGGGAACGGAATACGGGAACGGGATACGGGAACGGAATACCGTAACAGTATACAGGAACGGGGAAAGGGGATACGGTAACGGGATACGGTAACGGGATACGGTAACGGGATACGGCAACGGGATACGGTAACGGGATACGGTAACGGGATACGGTAACGGGATACGGTAACGGGATACGGTAACGGGATACGGTAACGGGATACGGGAACGGGATACGGGAAAAGGATACGAGATACGGGAACGGGATATGGGAACTGGATATGGGAACAGGATACGGGAACGGGATTCCGGAACGGGATACGGGAACGGGAGACGGGAACGGGATACGGGAACGGGATACGGGGACGGGATACGGGGACGGGATACGGGAACGGGATACGGGAACGGGATACGGGAACGGGATACGGGAACGGGATACGGGAACGGGATACGGGAGCGGCATACGGGAACGGGATACGGGAAGGGGATACGGGAACGGGATACGGGAACGTCATACGGGAACGGGATATGGGAACGGGATATGGGAACGGGATATGGGAACGTGATACGGGAACGGGATACGGAAACGGGAACGGGATACGGGATACCGGAGACGGGAATGGGATACGGGAATGGGATACGGGAACGGGATACGGGATATGGAACGAGATACGGGAAGCGATACGGGAACGGGATACGGGAACAGGATACGGGAACGGGATACGGGAACGGGATACGGGAACGGGATACGGGAACGGGATACGGGAACGGGATACGGGAACGGGATACGGAAACGGGATACGGGATACGGGAACGGGATAAGGGAACGGGATACGGGGACGGCATACGGGAACGGGATACGAGCACGGGATACAATATACGGGAACTGGATACGGAACGGGATACGGGAACGGGAAACAGGAAGCGGATTCGGAAACTGGATACGGGAGCGGGATAAAGGATACGGGATCGGATACGTGAACGGGATACGAGATACGGAAACGGGAAACGAGATACGGGATACGGGAACGGGATACGGGATACGGGAACGGGAACGGGAACGGGATACGGGAACGGGATACGGTAACGTGATACGGTAACGTGATACGGGAACGTGATACGGGAACGTGATACTGGAACGTGATACTGGAACGGGATGCGGAAACGAGATACGGAAACGGGATACGGGAACGTGAACGGGAACGGGAACGGGAACGGGAACTGGAGAGGGAGCGGGACACGGTATACGGTATACGGGATACGGTATACGAGAACAGGATACGGGATACGGGATACGGGATACGGGATACGGGATACCGGATACCGGATACGGGATACCGGATACGGGATACCGGATACGGGATACTGGATACGGGATACCGGATACGGGATACCGGATACGGGAACGTGATACTGGAACGGGATACGGGAACGGGATACGGGAACGGGATACGGGATACGGGAACGGGATACGGGAACGGGATACGGGAACGGGATACGGGAACGGGATACGGGAACGGGATACGGGAACGGGATACGGGAATGGGATACGGGAACGGGATACGGGAATGGGATACTGGATACGGTAATGGGGTACGGGAACGGGATACGGGAACGGGATAGGGCACGTTATACGTGAACGGGATACGGGAACGGGATACGAGAACGAGATACGGGAACTGGATAGGGTAACAGGATACGGAAACGGGATACGGAAACGGAATACGGAAACAGGATACGGAAACGGGATACGGAAACGGGATCCAGAAACGGGATACGGAAACAGGATACAGTAACGGGATACGAGATACGGGAGCGGGATACGGAAAGGGATCCGGGAACGGGATACGGGATACGGGAACGGGGAACGGGATACGGGTACGGTATGCGGGAACAGTATACGGAAACGGAATACGGAAACGGGATACGGAAACGGGATACGGAAACGGGATACGGAAACGGGATACGGAAACGGGATACGGAAACTGGATACGGAAACGGGATACGGAAACGGGATACGGAAACGGGATACGGAAACGGGATATGGAAACTGGATACGGAAACGGGATACGGAAACTGGATACGGAAACGGGATACGGAAACGGGATACGGAAACTGGATACTGAAACGGGATACGGAAACGGGATACGGGAACGGGATGCGAGAACGGGATACGGGAACGGGATACGGGAACGGGATACGGGAACGGGATACGGGAACGGGATACAGGAACGGGATACAGTAACGGGATACGGGAACGGGATACGGGAACGGGATACATGAAAGGGATACGGGAACGGGATACGGGAACGGGATACGGGAACGGGATACGGGAACGGGATACGGGAACGGGATACGGGAACGGGATACGGGAACGGGATACGGGAACGGGATACGGGAATGGGATACTGGATACGGTAATGGGGTACGGGAACGGGATACGGGAACGGGATAGGGCACGTTATACGTGAACGGGATACGGGAACGGGATACGAGAACGAAATACGGGAACAGGATAGGGTAACAGGATACGGAAACGGGATACGGAAACGGAATACGGAAACGTGATACGGAAACGGGATACGGAAACGGGATCCGGAAACGGGATACGGAAACAGGATACGGGAACGGGATACGAGATACGGGAACGGGATACGGAAAGGGATCCGGGAACGGGATACGGGATACGGGAACGGGGAACGGGATACGGGTACGGTATAAGGGAACAGTATACGGAAACGGGATACGGAAACGGGATACGGAAACGGGATACGGAAACGGGATACGGAAACGGGATACGGAAACGGGATACGGAAACGGGATACGGAAACGGGATACGGAAACGGGATACGGAAACGGGATACGGAAACGGGATACGGAAACGGGATACGGAAACTGGATACTGAAACGCGATACGGAAACGGGATACGGGAACGGGATACGGGAACGGGATACGGGAACGGGATACAGGAACGGGATACGGAAACGGGATACGGGAACGGGATACGGGAACGGGATATGAAAACGGGATACAGGATAAGGGAACGGGATACGGGAACGGGATATGGGAACGGGATACGGAAACGGGTTACAAGAACGAGACACGGTATACGGGCACGGGATACGTAAACAGGATACGGAAACGGGATACCGGAACGGGATACCGGAACTGGATACCGGAACGGGATACCGGAACGGGATACCGGAACGGGATACCGGAACGGGATACGGGAACGGGATACGGGAACGGGACACGGGAACGGGATACGGAAACGGGATACGCGAACGGGATACGGAAACGAGATACGGGAACGGGTTATGGGAACGGGATCCGGGAAGGGGATACGGGAACGCGATTCGGGAACGGGATAGGGGAACGGGAACAGGATACGGGAACAGGATACGGGAACAGGATACGGGAACAGGATACGGGAACAGGATACGGGAACAGGATACGGGAACAGGATGCGGGAAAAAGATTCGGGAACAGGATACGGGAACAGGATACAGGAACAGGATACGGGAACAAGATACGGGAACAGGATACGGGAACAGGATAAGGGAACGCGATACGGAAACGGGATACGAGAACGGGAACGGGATACTGGTACGGGATAATGGTACGAGATACTGGTACGGGATACTGGTACGGAATACAGGAACGGGATACGGCAACGGGATACGGCAACGGGATACGGCAACGGGATACGGTAACGGGATACGGTAACGGGATACGGTAACGGGATACGGTAACGGGATACGGTAACGGGATACGGTAACGGGATACGGGAACGGGATACGGGAAAAGGATACGAGATACGGGAACGGGATATGGGAACTGGATATGGGAACAGGATACGGGAACGGGATTCCGGAACGGGATACGGGAACGGGAGACGGGAACGGGATACGGGAACGGGATACGGGGACGGGATACGGGGACGGGATACGGGAACGGGATACGGGAACGGGATACGGGAACGGGATACGGGAACGGGATACGGGAACGGGATACGGGAGCGGCATACGGGAACGGGATACGGGAAGGGGATACGGGAACGGGATACGGGAACGTCATACGGGAACGGGATATGGGAACGGGATATGGGAACGGGATATGGGAACGTGATACGGGAACGGGATACGGAAACGGGAACGGGATACGGGATACCGGAGACGGGAATGGGATACGGGAATGGGATACGGGAACGGGATACGGGATATGGAACGAGATACGGGAAGCGATACGGGAACGGGATACGGGAACAGGATACGGGAACGGGATACGGGAACGGGATACGGGAACGGGATACGGGAACGGGATACGGGAACGGGATACGGGAACGGGATACGGAAACGGGATACGGGATACGGGAACGGGATAAGGGAACGGGATACGGGGACGGCATACGGGAACGGGATACGAGCACGGGATACAATATACGGGAACTGGATACGGAACGGGATACGGGAACGGGAAACAGGAAGCGGATTCGGAAACTGGATACGGGAGCGGGATAAAGGATACGGGATCGGATACGTGAACGGGATACGAGATACGGAAACGGGAAACGAGATACGGGATACGGGAACGGGATACGGGATACGGGAACGGGAACGGGAACGGGATACGGGAACGGGATACGGTAACGTGATACGGTAACGTGATACGGGAACGTGATACGGGAACGTGATACTGGAACGTGATACTGGAACGGGATGCGGAAACGAGATACGGAAACGGGATACGGGAACGTGAACGGGAACGGGAACGGGAACGGGAACTGGAGAGGGAGCGGGACACGGTATACGGTATACGGGATACGGTATACGAGAACAGGATACGGGATACGGGATACGGGATACGGGATACGGGATACCGGATACCGGATACGGGATACCGGATACGGGATACCGGATACGGGATACTGGATACGGGATACCGGATACGGGATACCGGATACGGGAACGTGATACTGGAACGGGATACGGGAACGGGATACGGGAACGGGATACGGGATACGGGAACGGGATACGGGAACGGGATACGGGAACGGGATACGGGAACGGGATACGGGAACGGGATACGGGAACGGGATACGGGAATGGGATACGGGAACGGGATACGGGAATGGGATACTGGATACGGTAATGGGGTACGGGAACGGGATACGGGAACGGGATAGGGCACGTTATACGTGAACGGGATACGGGAACGGGATACGAGAACGAGATACGGGAACTGGATAGGGTAACAGGATACGGAAACGGGATACGGAAACGGAATACGGAAACAGGATACGGAAACGGGATACGGAAACGGGATCCAGAAACGGGATACGGAAACAGGATACAGTAACGGGATACGAGATACGGGAGCGGGATACGGAAAGGGATCCGGGAACGGGATACGGGATACGGGAACGGGGAACGGGATACGGGTACGGTATGCGGGAACAGTATACGGAAACGGAATACGGAAACGGGATACGGAAACGGGATACGGAAACGGGATACGGAAACGGGATACGGAAACGGGATACGGAAACTGGATACGGAAACGGGATACGGAAACGGGATACGGAAACGGGATACGGAAACGGGATATGGAAACTGGATACGGAAACGGGATACGGAAACTGGATACGGAAACGGGATACGGAAACGGGATACGGAAACTGGATACTGAAACGGGATACGGAAACGGGATACGGGAACGGGATGCGAGAACGGGATACGGGAACGGGATACGGGAACGGGATACGGGAACGGGATACGGGAACGGGATACAGGAACGGGATACAGTAACGGGATACGGGAACGGGATACGGGAACGGGATACATGAAAGGGATACGGGAACGGGATACGGGAACGGGATACGGGAACGGGATACGGGAACGGGATACGGGAACGGGATACGGGAACGGGATACGGGAACGGGATACGGGAACGGGATACGGGAATGGGATACTGGATACGGTAATGGGGTACGGGAACGGGATACGGGAACGGGATAGGGCACGTTATACGTGAACGGGATACGGGAACGGGATACGAGAACGAAATACGGGAACAGGATAGGGTAACAGGATACGGAAACGGGATACGGAAACGGAATACGGAAACGTGATACGGAAACGGGATACGGAAACGGGATCCGGAAACGGGATACGGAAACAGGATACGGGAACGGGATACGAGATACGGGAACGGGATACGGAAAGGGATCCGGGAACGGGATACGGGATACGGGAACGGGGAACGGGATACGGGTACGGTATAAGGGAACAGTATACGGAAACGGGATACGGAAACGGGATACGGAAACGGGATACGGAAACGGGATACGGAAACGGGATACGGAAACGGGATACGGAAACGGGATACGGAAACGGGATACGGAAACGGGATACGGAAACGGGATACGGAAACGGGATACGGAAACGGGATACGGAAACTGGATACTGAAACGCGATACGGAAACGGGATACGGGAACGGGATACGGGAACGGGATACGGGAACGGGATACAGGAACGGGATACGGAAACGGGATACGGGAACGGGATACGGGAACGGGATATGAAAACGGGATACAGGATAAGGGAACGGGATACGGGAACGGGATATGGGAACGGGATACGGAAACGGGTTACAAGAACGAGACACGGTATACGGGCACGGGATACGTAAACAGGATACGGAAACGGGATACCGGAACGGGATACCGGAACTGGATACCGGAACGGGATACCGGAACGGGATACCGGAACGGGATACCGGAACGGGATACGGGAACGGGATACGGGAACGGGACACGGGAACGGGATACGGAAACGGGATACGCGAACGGGATACGGAAACGAGATACGGGAACGGGTTATGGGAACGGGATCCGGGAAGGGGATACGGGAACGCGATTCGGGAACGGGATAGGGGAACGGGAACAGGATACGGGAACAGGATACGGGAACAGGATACGGGAACAGGATACGGGAACAGGATACGGGAACAGGATACGGGAACAGGATGCGGGAAAAAGATTCGGGAACAGGATACGGGAACAGGATACAGGAACAGGATACGGGAACAAGATACGGGAACAGGATACGGGAACAGGATAAGGGAACGCGATACGGAAACGGGATACGAGAACGGGAACGGGATACTGGTACGGGATAATGGTACGAGATACTGGTACGGGATACTGGTACGGAATACAGGAACGGGATACGGCAACGGGATACGGCAACGGGATACGGCAACGGGATACGGCAATGGGATACGGCAAAGGGATACGACGACGGGATACGGCAACGGGATACGGCAACGGGATACGGCAACGGGATACGCCAACGTGATACGGCAACGTGATACGGGAACGGGATACGGGAACGGGATACGTGAACGGGATACGTGAACGGGATACGGGAACAGGATACGGGAACGGGATACGGGATACGGGATACGGTAACGGGATACGGGATACGGGAACGGGATACGGGAACGGGATACGGGAACGGGATACGGGAACGGGATACGGGAACGGGATACGGGAACGGGATACGGGAACGGGATACGGGAACGGGAGACGGGAACGGGATACGGGAACAGGATACGGGAACGGGATACGGGAACTGGATACGGGAACGGGATACGGGAACGGGATACGGGAACGGGATACGGGAATGGGATACGGGAACGGGATACGGGAAACGGGAACGGGATACGGGAACGGGAACGGGATACAGGAACGGGATACGGGAACGGGATACGGGAACAGGATACGGCAACGGGATACGGGAACGGGATACAGGAACGGGATACAGGAACGGGATACGGAAATGGGATACGGAAATGGGATACGGGATACGGGAACGGGATACGGAAAAGAGATACGGGAACGGGATACGGGAACGGGATACGAGAACTGGATACGGGAACGGAATACGGGAACGGGATACTGGAACGGAATACCGTAACAGTATACAGGAACGGGGAAACGGGATACGGTAACGGGATACGGTAACGGGATACGGTAACGGGATACGGTAACGGGATACGGTAACGGGATACGGTAACGGGATACGGTAACGGGATACGGTAACGGGATACGGGATACGGGATACGGTAACGGGATACGGTAACGGGATACGGTAACGGGATACGGTAACGGGATACGGTAACGGGATACGGTAACGGGATACGGTAACGGGATACGGGATACGGGATACGGGAACGGGTTGGGATACGTAATACGTAATACGGAATACGGAATACGGAATACAGAATACAGAATACGGAATACGAGAAACGAGATACGGAATATGTAATACGGAATAATAAATACTGAATACTGAATACGGAATACGGAATACGGAATACTGAATACGGAATACTGAATACGGAATACTGAATACGGAATAGTGAATACGGAATACTGAATACGGTATACGGGACACTGGAAACGGATAGCATATATAAATAAGCTGGCTATATAAATTGCGCATCGCGCAATAAAGGCCATCTAGTCTCTATCTCTATATATTATAAATCCTAAAAGATGACCCGCCGCCGCCGCCGCCGCCGCCGCCGGAGTGACGCCCTAAATCGGTTCCTGTGCAGCCGTCTGATGCGTTATGAACGTGATTTTTTCAGCACTTTTGGGTCCCGTGATTCAACAGGTCGTATCAAGTTTTGGTGTCCATCCGACCGACGGTGCGGCGTTGGCACGTGTGCGCGTGCGCCATTCGTTTAACATGGGAAACGCGATATTGTGAAATCGCGAAAAACGGCCAAGTTTCGCGCGGTTTCCCGGCCGCTTGCTCGGCAACCGAGAGTCGCACCGATATGCGAGCAACACCATGTGATAGATAATTGATTGGCCTTGCGTATAGAATGTCGTCCAGAGCGATGCGCTGGCCACGTGCAAAGTTGTCACCACTTTCATGATAAAATTGACGTATTCAGGATTTAAATTGGTGCTCGGAAACCGTTCGACGTAGAAGGCTGAACCGGGCACCATTTTGCAGGCGCAGCGACCGTCTTCAAATTATATGTGTTACTCCAAGCTGTGTGACTAATATTTTGGAGTTGAAGTTGAAATGCAAAATTTTTGGACAATTTAATCCTTCACACCGCCGTAACACACAAAACGAGTACAAACTTGACCGGCAAATTTACACAGACGGATAGCGCCGTTCTTGCTGACCTATATCCACCCAAAATATTATGTAAATCGCTCATAGGTACCTTATGCTGAAGTCAAACGTAAACGATTACCGACGCTAACGTTGTGAAATAATTGCGTCGAATAAAATATCATCGTTTAAGTTTGCCCAAGACTGACACTGCCGCAGTCAAATTCATCAATGAGCGCATGACTAGCAGACGTCGCACCTCCCTCCCGGGGAGAATTTTGTTGAGGCCGGTTGACATATTTCAGGCATGTAAACCGCTAAAATGTTTTGGCCGAGACTGCGACACGGGAACGAGATACGGTAAGAAGATATGGGAACGAAATACGGCAACAAGATACGGAAACTGGGTACGAGAAAGGGATGCTGGAACGAGATGCGGGAACAGGATACGGGAATGAGATATGGTAACTAGATATGGTAAGGAGATTTCGGAACGGAGTACGAGATACGGGAAAGAGATACGGGAGCGGGATTCGGGAGCGGGATACCGGAACGGGATACGGGAAAGGGATACGGGAACGGGGTACCGGAACGGGGTACCGGAACGGGATACGGGAACGGGATACGGGAACGGGATACGGGAACGGGATACGGGAACGGGATACGGGAACGGGATACGGGAACGGGATACGGGAACGGGATACAGGAACGGGATACGGGAGCGTGATACAGGAACGTGATACGGGAACGTGATACGGGAATGGGATACGGAAACAAGATACAGAAACGGGATACGGGAACGGGGACTGGAGTGGGAACGCGATACGGGATACTGGAACGGGATACGGCAACGGGATACGGGCATGGGATACGGGAATGGGATACGGGAATGGGATACGGGAATGAGATACGGGAATGGGATACGGGAATCGGATACGGAAATGGGATACGGGAATGGGATACGGGAATGGGATACGGGAATGGGGTACGGGAATGGGATACGCGAATGGGATACGGGAATGGTATACGGGAATGGGGTACGGGAATGGGATACGGCAATGGGATACGGGAATGGGATACGGGAATGGGATACGCGAATGGGATACGGGAATGGGATACGGGAATTAGATACGGAAATGGGATACGGGAATGGGATACGGGAATGGGATACGGGAATGGGATACGGGAATGGGATACGGGAATGGGATACGGGAATGGGATACGGGAATGGGATACGGGAATGGGATACGGGAATGGGATACGGGAATGGGATACGGGAATGGGATACGGGAATGGGATACGGGAATGGGAGACGGGAACGGGATACGGGATACGGGAACGGGATACAGGAACGGCATACGGGATACAGGAACGGGATACGTGAACGGGATACGGGCACGGGATACGGGAACGGGATACGGGAACGGGACACGGGAACGGGATACGGGAACGGAATACGAGAACAGGATACGGGAACGGGATATGGGATATGGGATACGTGATACGGGATACGGGATACGGGAACGGGATACGGGGACGTGATACGGGAACGTGATACGGGACCGGAATACGCGAACGCGATACGGGAACGGGATACGGGAACGGGATACGGGAACGGGATACGGGAACGGGATAGGGCACGTTATACGGGAACGGGATACGGGAACGGGATACGAGAACGTGTTACGGGAACGGGATAGGGTAAAAGGATACGGAAACGGGTTACGGGAGCGGGATAAGAACGGGATACGGGATCGGGATACGTTAACAGGATACGGGAACGGGATACGGGAACGGGATACGAGATACGGGAACGGGATATGGGAACTGGATATGGGAACAGGATACGGGAACAGGATACCGGAACGGGATACGGGAACAGGATACGGGAACAGGATACGGGAACGGGATACGGGAACAGGATACGGGAACGGTATACGGGAACGGGATACGGGAACGGCATACGGGAACGGGATACGGGAAGAGGATACGGGAACGGGATACGGGAACGTCATACGGGAACGGGATACGGGAACGGGATATGGGAACGTGATATGGGAACGTGATACGGGAACGGGATACGGAAACGGGATACGGAAACGGGAACGGGATACGGGATACCGGATACGGGAATGGGATATGGGAACGGGACGCGGGATAGGGAACGATATACGGGAAGGGATACGGGAACTGGATACGGGAACAGGATACGGGAACGGGATACGGGAACGGGATACGGGAACGGGATACGGGAACGGGATACGGGAACGGGATACGGGAACGGGATACGGGAACGGGATACGGGAACGGGATACGGGAACGGGATACGGGAACGGGATACGGGAACGGGATAAGGAAAGGGGATACGGGAACGGGATGCGGGAACGGGATACGAGCACGGGATACAATATACGGGAACTGGATACGGAACGGGATAAAGGAACGGGAAAAAGGAAGCGGATTCGGAAACTGGATACGGGAGCGGGATAAAGTATACGGGATCGGATACGTGAACGGGATACGAGATACGGAAACGGGAAACGAGATACGGGATACGGGAACGGGATACGGGATACGGGAACGGGAACGGGATACGGGAACGGGATACGGTAACGTGATATGGGAACGTGATACGGGAACGTGATACGGGAACGTGATACGGGAACGGGATGCGGAAACGAGATACGGAAATGGGATACGGGAACGTGAAAGGGAACGGGAACTGGAGAGGGAGAGGGGACACGGGATACGGTATACGGGATACGGTATACGGGAACGGGAACGGGATACGGGATACGGGATACGGGATACGGGATACGGGATACGGGATACCGGATACGGGAACAGGATACGGGAACGGGATACGGGAACGGGATACGGAAACGGGATACGGGAACGGGATACGGGAACGGGATACGGGAACGGGATACGGGAACGGGATAAGGGAACGGGATACGGGAACAGGATACGGGAACGGGATACGGGAACGGGATACGGGAACGGGATACGGGAACGGGATACGGGAACGGGATACGGGAACGGGATACGGGAACGGGATACGGGAACGGGATACGGGAACGGGAACGGGATACGGGAATGGGATACGGGAACGGGATACGGGAACAGGATACGGGAACGGGATACGGGAACGGGATACGGACACGGGATACGGACACGGGATACGGGAACGGGATACGGGAACGGGATACGGGAACGGGATACGGGAACAGGATACGGGAACGGGATTCGGGAACGGGATAGGGGAACGGGATACGGGAACGGGATACGGGAACGGGATACGGGACCGGGATACGGGAACGGGATACGGGAACGGGATACGGGAACGGGATACGGGAACGGGATACGGGAACGGGATACGGGAACGGGATACGGGAACGGGATACGGGAACGGGATACTGGATACGGTAATGGGGTACGGGAACGGGATACGGGAACTGGATAGGGCACGTTATACGGGAACGGGATACGGGAACGGGATACGAGAACGAGTTACGGGAACGGGATAGGGTAACAGGATACGATGACTTATGCTGAAGTCAAACGTAAACGATTACTGACGCTAACGTTGCGAAATAATTGCGTCGAATACAATAGCATCATTTAAGTTTGCCCAAGACTGACACTGCCGCAGTCAAATTCATCAATGAGCGCATGACTAGCTGACGTCGCACCTCCCTCCCGGGGAGATTTTGTTAAAGCCGGTTGACATATTTCAAGCATGTAAACCGCTAATATGTTTTGGCAGAGACTGCGACACGGGAACGAGATACGGTAAGAAGATATCGGAACGAAATACGGCAACAAGATACGGAAACTGGGTACGAAAAAGGGATGCTGGGATGAGATACGGGAACAGGATACGGGAATAAGATGCAGTAACTAGATATGGTAAGGAGATATCGGAACGGTGTACTAGATACGGGAATAAGATACGGGAACGGGATACGGGAACGGGATACGGGAACGTGATACAGGAACGTGTTACGGGAACGTAATACGGGAATGGAATACAGGAACAAGATACGGAAACGGGATACGGAAACGGGATACAAGAACAGGATACTAAAACGGGATACGGGATACGGAAATGTGATATGGGATACGGGAACGGGATACGGGAACTGGATACGGGAGCTGGATACGGGAAGGGGATACGGGATACATGATCAGAATACGGCACCGGGATACGGGAACGGGATACGGAAACGGGATACGGGAACGGGATACGGGAACGGGATACGGGAACGGGATACGGGAACGGGATACGGGAACGGGATACGGGAACGGGATACGGGAACGGGATACGGGAACAGGATACGGGAACGGGATACGGGAACGGAATACGGGAACGGGATACGGGAACGGGATACGGAAAACGGGAACGGGATACGGGAACGGGATACGGGATACGGGAATGGGATACGGGAACGGGATACGGGAACGGGATACGGGATACGGGATACGGGAACGGGATACGGGAACGGGATACGGGAACGGGATACGGGAACGGGATACGGGAACGAGATACGGGAACGGGATACGGGAACGGGATACGGGAACGGGATACGGGAACGGGATACGGGAACGGGATACCGGAACGGGATACGGGAATGGGATACGGGAACGGAATACGAAAACGGAATACGGAATACGGAAACAAAATACGGAAACGGGATACGGAAACGAGAACGGGGAACGCAATACGGGAACGGGATACGGGAACGGGATACGGGATACGGGAACGGGAAACGGGAACGGGATACGGGAACGAAATATGGGAACGGGATACGGGAACGAAAGACGGGAACGGGATACGGGAGCGGGATACGAGATACGGAATACGGAGTACATAATACGTAATACGGGATACGGGATACGGGATACAGGATACATGATACAGGATGCGATATAAGGGAAACGGGATACAGAAAACGGGATACGGGAGATGGGATACGGGAGATAAGATACGGGAGATGGGATACGGGAGATGGGATACGGGAGATGGGATACGGGATACGGGATACGGGATACGGGATACGGTATACGGGATACGGGATACGGGATACGGGAACGGGATACGGGATACGGGATACGGGATACGGGATACGGGTACGGGATACAGGAACGGGATACGGGAACGGTATACGGAAACGGGATACGGAAACGGGATACGGAAACGGGATACGGAAACAGGATACGGAAACGGGATACGGAAACAGGATACGGAAACGGGATACGGGAACGGGATACGAGAACGGGATACGGGAACGGGATACGGGAACGGGATACGGGAACGGGATACGGGAACGGGATAGTGGAACGGGATACGGGAACGGGATACCGGAACGGGATACCGCAACGGGATACCGGAACGGGATACCGGAACGGGATACCGGAACGTGATACCGGAACGGGATACGGGAACGGGATACGGGAACGGGTTACAAGAACAAGACACGGTATACGGGCACCGGATACGTAAACAGGATACGGAAACGGGATACGGGAATGGGATACGGGAACGGGATACGGGAACAGGATACGGGAACAGGATACGGGAACAGGATACGGGAACAGGATGCGGGAACAGGATACGGGAACAGGATACGTGAACAGGATACGGGAACAGGATACGGGAACAGGATACGGGAACATGATACGGGAACAGGATACGGGAACAGGATACGGGAACAGGATACGGGAACAGGATACGGGAAGAGGATACGGGAACGGGATACGGGAACGGGATAAGGGAACGGGATACGGGAACGGGATACGAGAACGGGATACGGGAACGGGATACAGTTACATGCTACGGGAATGGGATACAGGAACGGGATACGGGAACGGGATACGGGAACGGGATAAGGGAACGGGATACCGGAACGGGATACGGGATACGGGAACGGGATACGGGAACGGGATACGGGAAGGGGATACGGGAACCGGATACGGGAACCGGATACGGGAACCGGATACGGGAACGAGATACGGGAACGGGATACGGGAACGGGAACGGGATACGGAATATGGAATACGGAATACGAGATACGGAATACGGAAAACGGAATACGGAAAACGGAATACGGAATACGGAATATGGAATATGGAATACGGAATAAGGAATACGGGACACTGGAAACGGCTAGCATATATAAATTAGCTGGCTATATAAATTGCGCATCGCGCAATACAGGCCCTCTAGTCCCTATATTATAAATCCTAAAAGATGACCCGCCGCCGCCGCCGCCGCCGCCGCCGGAGTGACGCCCTAAATCGGTTCCTGTGCAGTCGTCTGATGAGTTATGAACGTGATTTTTTCAGCACTTTTGGGTTCCGTGATTCAACAGGTCGTATCAAGTTTTGGTGTCCATCCGACCGACGGTGCGGCGTTGGCACGTGTGCGCGTGCGCCATTCGTTTAACATGGGAAACGCGATATTGTGAAATCGCGAAAAACGGCCAAGTTTCGCGCGGTTTCCCGGCCGCTTGCTCGGCAACCGAGAGTCGCACCGATATGCGAGCAACACCATGTGATAGATAATTGATTGGCCTTGCGTATAGAATGTCGTCCAGAGCGATGCGCTGGCCACGTGCAAAGTTGTCACCACTTTCATGATAAAATTGACGTATTCAGGATTTAAATTGGTGCTCTGAAACCGTTCGACGTAGAAGGCTGGACCGGGCACCATTTTGCAGGCGCAGCGACCGTCTTCAAATTATATGTGTTACTCCAAGCTGTGTGACTAATATTTTGGAGTTGAAGTTGAAATGCAAAATTTTTGGACAATTTAATCCTTCACACCGCCGTAACACACAAAACAAGTACAAACTTGACCGGCAAATTTACACAGACGGATAGCGCCATTCTTGCTGACCTATATCCACCCAAAATATTATGTAAATCGCTCATAGGTACCTTATGCTGAAGTCAAACGTAAACGATTACCGACGCTAACGTTGTGAAATAATTGCGTCGAATAAAATATCATCGTTTAAGTTTGCCCAAGACTGACACTGCCGCAGTCAAATTCATCAATGGGCGCATGACTAGCAGACGTCGCACCTCCCTCCCGGGGAGAATTTTGTTGAGGCCGGTTGACATATTTCAGGCATGTAAACCGCTAAAATGTTTTGGCCGAGACTGCGACACGGGAACGAGATACGGTAAGAAGATATGGTAACGAAATACGGCAACAAGATACGGAAACTGGGTACGAGAAAGGGATGCTGGAACGAGATGCGGGAACAGGATACGAGAATGAGATACGGTAACTAGATATGGTAAGGAGATTTCGGAACGGTGTACGAGATACGGGAAAGAGATACGGGAGCGGGATTCGGGAGCGGGATACCGGAACGGGATACGGGAAAGGGATACGGGAACGGGGTACCGGAACGGGGTACCGGAACGGGATACGGGAACGGGATACGGGAACGGGATACGGGAACGGGATACGGGAACGGGATACGGGAACGGGATACGGGAACGGGATACGGGAACGGGATACGGGAACGGGATACGGGAACGGGATACAGGAACGGGATACGGGAGCGTGATACAGGAACGTGATACGGGAACGTGATACGGGAATGGGATACGGAAACAAGATATAGAAACGGGATACGGGAACGGGGACTGGAGTGGGAACGCGATACGGGATACTGGAACGGGATACGGCAACGGGATACGGGCATGGGATACGGGAATGGGATACGGGAATGGGATACGGGAATGAGATACGGGAATGGGATACGGGAATCGGATACGGAAATGGAATACGGGAATGGGATACGGGAATGGGATACGGGAATGGGGTACGGGAATGGGATACGCGAATGGGATACGGGAATGGTATACGGGAATGGGATACGGGAATGGGGTACGGGAATGGGATACGGGAATGGGATACGGGAATGGGATACGGGAATGGGATACGCGAATGGGATACGGGAATGGGATACGGGAATTAGATACGGAAATGGGATACGGGAATGGGATACGGGAATGGGATACGGGAATGGGATACGGGAATGGGATACGGGAATGGGATACGGGAATGGGATACGGGAATGGGATACGGGAATGGGATACGGGAATGGGATACGGGAATGGGATACGGGAATGGGATACGGGAATGGGAGACGGGAACGGGATACGGGATACGGGAACGGGATACAGGAACGGCATACGGGATACAGGAACGGGATACGTGAACGGGATACGGGAACGGGATACGGAAACGGGATACGGGAACGGGATACGGGAACGGGATACGGGAACGGGATACGAGAACAGGATACGGGAACGGGATATGGGATATGGGATACGTGATACGGGATACGGGATACGGGAACGGGATACGGGGACGTGATACGGGAACGTGATACGGGACCGGAATACGCGAACGCGATACGGGAACGGGATACGGGAACGGGATACGGGAACGGGATAGGGAACGTTATACGGGAACGGGATACGGGAACGGGATACGAGAACGTGTTACGGGAACGGGATAGGGTAAAAGGATACGGAAACGGGTTACGGGAGCGGGATAAGAACGGGATACGGGATCGGGATACGTTAACAGGATACGGGAACGGGATACGGGAACGGGATACGAGATACGGGAACGGGATATGGGAACTGGATATGGGAACAGGATACGGGAACAGGATACCGGAACGGGATACGGGAACAGGATACGGGAACAGGATACGGGAACGGGATACGGGAACAGGATACGGGAACGGTATACGGGAACGGGATACGGGAACGGCATACGGGAACGGGATACGGGAAGGGGATACGGGAACGGGATACGGGAACGTCATACGGGAACGGGATACGGGAACGGGATATGGGAACGTGATATGGGAACGTGATACGGGAACGGGATACGGAAACGGGATACGGAAACGGGATACGGAAACGGGAACGGGATACGGGATACCGGATACGGGAATGGGATATGGGAACGGGACGCGGGATAGGGAACGATATACGGGAAGGGATACGGAAACTGGATACGGGAACAGGATACGGGAACGGGATACGGGAACGGGATACGGGAAAGGGATACGGGAACGGGATACGTGAACGGGATACGGGAACGGGATACGGGAACGGGATACGGGAACGGGATACGGGAACGGGATACGGGAACGGGATACGGGAACGGGATACGGGAACGGGATACGGGAACGGGATAAGGAAAGGGGATACGGAAACGGGATACGGGAACGGGATGCGAGCACGGGATACAATATACGGGAACTGGATACGGAACGGGATACAGGAACGGGAAAAAGGAAGCGGATTCGGAAACTGGATACGGGAGCGGGATAAAGTATACGGGATCGGATACGTGAACGGGATACGAGATACGGAAACGGGAAACGAGATACGGGATACGGGAACGGGATACGGGATACGGGAACGGGAACGGGATACGGGAACGGGATACGGTAACGTGATATGGGAACGTGATACGGGAACGTGATACGGGAACGTGATACGGGAACGGGATGCGGAAACGAGATACGGAAATGGGATACGGGAACGTGAACGGGAACGGGAACTGGAGAGGGAGAGGGGACACGGGATACGGTATACGGGATACGGTATACGGGAACGGGAACGGGATACGGGATACGGGATACGGGATACGGGATACGGGATACGGGATACGGGATACCGGATACGGGAACGGGATACGGGAACGGGATACGGGAACGGGATACGGGAACGGGATACGGGAACGGGATACGGGAACGGGATACGGGAACGGGATACGGGAACGGGATACGGGAACACGATACGGGAACGGGATACGGGAACGGGATACGGGAACGGGATACGGGAAAGGGATACGGGAACGGGATACGGGAACGGGATACGGGAACGGGATACGGGAACGGGAACGGGATACGGGAATGGGATACGGGAACGGGATACGGGAACAGGATACGGGAACGGGATACGGGAACGGGATACGGACACGGGATACGGGAACGGGATACGGGAACGGGATACGGGAACAGGATACGGGAACGGGATTCGGGAACGGGATAGGGGAACGGGATACGGGAACGGGATACGGGAACGGGATACGGGACCGGGATACGGGAACGGGATACGGGAACGGGATACGGGAACGGGATACGGGAACGGGATACGGGAACGGGATACGGGAACGGGATACGGGAACGGGATACTGGATACGGTAATGGGGTACGGGAACGGGATACGGGAACTGGATAGGGCACGTTATACGGGAACGGGATACGGGAACGGGATACGAGAACGAGTTACGGGAACGGGATAGGGTAACAGGATACGATAACTTATGCTGAAGTCAAACGTAAACGATTACTGACGCTAACGTTGCGAAATAATTGCGTCGAATACAATAGCATCATTTAAGTTTGCCCAAGACTGACACTGCCGCAGTCAAATTCATCAATGAGCGCATGACTAGCTGACGTCGCACCTCCCTCCCGGGGAGATTTTGTTAAAGCCGGTTGACATATTTCAAGCATGTAAACCGCTAAAATGTTTTGGCAGAGACTGCGACACGGGAACGAGATACGGTAAGAAGATATCGGAACGAAATACGGCAACAAGATACGGAAACTGGGTACGAGAAAGGGATGCTGGGATGAGATACGGGAACAGGATAAGGGAATAAGATGCAGTAACTAGATATGGTAAGGAGATATCGGAACGGTGTACTAGATACGGGAATAAGATACGGGAACGGGATACGGGAACGGGATACGGGAACGTGATACAGGAACGTGTTACGGGAACGTAATACGGGAATGGAATACAGGAACAAGATACGGAAACGGGATACGGAAACGGGATACAAGAACAGGATACTAAAACGGGATACGGGATACGGAAATGTGATATGGGATACGGGAACGGGATACGGGAACTGGATACGGGAACTGGATACGGGAAGGGGATACGGGATACATGATCAGAATACGGGAACGGGATACGGGAACGGGATACGGGAACGGGATACGGGAACGGGATACGGGAACGGGATACGGGAACGGGATACGGGAACGGGATACGGGAACGGGATACGGGAACGGGATACGGGAACGGGATACGGGAACGGGATACGGGAACAGGATACGGGAACGGGATACGGGAACGGAACACGGGAACGGGATACGGGAACGGGATACGGAAAACGGGAACGGGATACGGAAAACGGGAACGGGATACGGGAACGGGATACGGGATACGGGAATGGGATACGGGAATGGGATACGGGAACGGGATACGGGATACGGGATACGGGAACGGGATACAGGAACGGGATACGGGAACGGGATACGGGAACGGGATACGGGAACGAGATACGGGAACGGGATACGGGAACGGGATACGGGAACGGGATACGGGAACGGGATACGGGAACGGGATACGGGAACGGGATACGGTAATGGGATACGGGAACGGAATACGAAAACGGAATACGGGATACGGAAACAGAATACGGAAACGGGATACGGAAACGAGAACGGGGAACGCAATACGGGAACGGGATACGGGAACGGGATACGGGATACGGGATACGGGAACGGGAAACGGGAACGGGATACGGGAACGAAATATGGGAACGGGATACGGGAACGAAAGACGGGAACGGGATACGGGAGCGGCATACGAGATACGGAATACGGAGTACATAATACGTAATACGGGATACGGGATACGGGATACAGGATACATGATACAGGATGCGATATAAGGGAAACGGGATACAGAAAACGGGATACGGGAGATGGGATACGGGAGATAAGATACGGGAGATGGGATACGGGAGATGGGATACGGGAGATGGGATACGGGATACGGGATACGGGATACGGGATACGGTATACGGGATACGGGATACGGGATACGGGATACGGGTACGGGATACGGGAACGGGATACGGGAACGGTATACGGAAACGGGATACGGAAACGGGATACGGAAACGGGATACGGAAACAGGATACGGAAACGGGATACGGAAACAGGATACGGAAACGGGATACGGGAACGGGATACGAG
Organism: Chirona hameri; assembly: GCA_036785665.1. Lineage (NCBI taxonomy): Eukaryota > Metazoa > Arthropoda > Thecostraca > Balanomorpha > Balanidae > Chirona > Chirona hameri. Next base: position 96,135 of record JAXIVJ010000913.1, read on the forward strand.
AACGGGATACGGGAACGGGATACGGGAACGGGATACGGGAACGGGATACGGGAACGGGATACCGGAACGGGATACCGGAACGGGATACCGCAACGGGATACCGCAACGGGATACCGGAACGGGATACCGGAACGGGATACGGGAACGGGTTACAAGAACAAGACACGGTATACGGGCACCGGATACGTAAACAGGATACGGAAACGGGATACGGGAATGGGATACGGGAACGGGATACGGGAACAGGATACGGGAACAGGATACGGGAACAGGATACGGGAACAGGATACGGGAACAGGATACGGGAACAGGATACGTGAACAGGATACGGGAACAGGATACGGGAACAGGATACGGGAACAGGATACGGGAACAGGATACGGGAACAGGATACGGGAACAGGATACGGGAACAGGATACGGGAACAGGATACGGGAACGGGATACGGGAACGGGATAAGGGAACGGGATACGGGAACGGGATACGAGAACGGGATACGGGAACGGGATACAGTTACATGCTACGGGAATGGGATACAGGAACGGGATACGGGAACGGGATACGGGAATGGGATACAGGAACGGGATACGGGAACGGGATACGGGAACGGGATACGGGAACGGGATACCGGAACGGGATACGGGAACGGGATACGGGAACGGGATACGGGAACGGGATACGGGAACGTGATACGGGAAAGGGATACGGAATACGGGATACGGAAACGGGATACGTAATACGGAATACGGAATACGGAATACGGAATACGGAATACGGAAAACGGAATACGGAAAACGGAATACGGAATACGGAATATGGAATATGGAATACGGAATAAGGAATACGGGACACTGGAAACGGCTAGCATATATAAATTAGCTGGCTATATAAATTGCGCATCGCGCAATACAGGCCCTCTAGTCCCTATATTATAAATCCTAAAAGATGACCCGCCGCCGCCGCCGCCGCCGCCGCCGGAGTGACGCCCTAAATCGGTTCCTGTGCAGTCGTCTGATGAGTTATGAACGTGATTTTTTCAGCACTTTTGGGTCCCGTGATTCAACAGGTCGTATCAAGTTTTGGTGTCCATCCGACCGACGGGTCGGCGTTGGCACGTGTGCGGGTGCGCCATTCGTTTAACATGGGAAACGCGACATTGTGAAATTGCGAAAAACGGGCAAGTTTCGCCCGGTTCCCCGGGCGCTTGCTCGGCAACCGAGAGTCGCACCGATATGCGAGTAACACTATGTGATAGATAATTGATTGGCCTTGCGTATAGAATGTCGTCCAGAGGGATGCGCGGGCCACGTGCAAAGTTGTGACCACTTTCATGATAAAATTGGCATATTCAGGATTTAAATTGGTGCTCGGAAACCGTTTGACGTAGAAAGCTAAACCGGGCACCATTTTGCAGGCGCAGCGACCGTCTTCAAATTATATGTGTTACTCAAAGCTGTGTGACTAATATTTTGGAGTTGAAATTGAAATGCAATATTTTTGGACAATGCAATCCTTCACACCGCCGTAACACCCAAAACGAGGACAAACTTGAACGGCAAATTTAAACAGACGGATAGCGCCGTTCTTGCTGACCTATATCCACCCAAAATATTCTGTAAATCGCTGATAGGGAACTTATGCTGAAGTCAAACGTAAACGATTACCGACGCTAACGTTGCGAAATAATTGCGTCGAATAAAATAGCCTTGTTTAAGTTTGCCCAAGACTGACACTGCCGCAGTCAAATTCATCAATGAGCGCATGACTAGCTGACGTCGCACCTCCCTCCCGGGGAGATTTTGTTGAAGCCGGTTGACATATTTCAGGCATGTAAACCGCTAAAATGTTTTGGCAGAGATTGCGAACGGGAACGAGATAAGGAAGAACACATGGGAACCAAATACGCCAACAAGATACGGAAACTGGGTACGAGAAAGGGATGCTGGAACGAAATACGGGAACAGGATACGGGAATGAGATACGGAAACTAGATATGGTAAGGAGATATTGGAACGGTGTACGAAATACGGGAATGAGATACGGGAGCGGGATACGGGAGCGGGATACGGGAACGGGATACGGGAACGCGATACGGAAAAGACATACGGGAACGGGATACGGGATACGGGAACGGGATGCGGGAACGGACACGGGAACGGATACGGGAACGGATACGGGAACGGATACGGGAACGGGATACGGGAACGGGATACGGGAATAGGATACGGGAACGGGATACGGGAACGGCATACGGGAACGGGAAACGGGATACGGGATACGGGTTACGGGAACGGAATACGGGAACGGAATACAGGAACGGGATACGGGAACGGGGTACGGTAACGGGATACGGGAACGGAATACGGGAACGGGATACAGGAGCGTGATACAGGAACGTGATACGGGAACGTGATACGGGAATGGGATACGGAAACAAGATACGGAAACGGAATACAGGAACGGGGACAGGAGTGGGAACGCGATACGGGATACTGGAACGGGATACGGCAACGGGATACGGGAACGGGATACGGGAATGGGATACGGGAATGGGATACGGGAATGGGATACGGGAATGGGATACGGGAATGGGATACGGGAATGGGATACGGGAATGGGATACGGGAATGGGATACGGGAATGGGATACGGGAATGGGATACGGGAATGGGATACGGGAATGGGATACGGGAATGGGATACGGGAATGGGATACGGGAATGGGATACGGGAATGGGATACGGGAATGGGATACGGGAATGGGATACGGGAATGGGATACGGGAATGGGATACGGGAATGGGATACGGGAATGGGATACGGGAATGGGATACGGGAATGGAATACGGGAATGGGATACGGGAATGGGATACGGGAATGGGATACGGGAATGGGATACGGGAATGGGATACGGGAATGGGATACGGGAATGGGATACGGGAATGGGATACGGGAATGGGATACGGGAATGGGATACGGGAATGGGATACGGGAATGGAATACGGGAATGGGATACGGGAATGGGATACGGGAATGGGATACGGGAATGGGATACGGGAATGGGATACGGGAATGGGATACGGGAATGGGATACGGGAATGGGATACGAGAATGGGATACGGGAACGTGATATGGGATACGGGAACGGGATACGGGAACGGAATACGGGAACGGAATACGGGAACGGAATACGGGAACGGAATACGGGAACGGAATACGGGAACAGAATACGGGAACATGATACGAAAACGGGATACGGGAACGGGATACGGGACAGGGATAGGGTAACGGAATACATACATAAACGGGTTACGGGAACGGGATACGGGAACTGGATACAGGAACGGGATACGGGAACGGGATACGAGAACGGGATACGGGATACGGGAACGGGTTACGGGAGCGGGATACGGGCACGGGATACGGGAACGGGATACGGGCACGAGATACGGGCACGGGATACGGGCACGGGATACGGGCACGGGATACGGGCACGGGATACGGGCACGGGATAGGGGCAAGGGATACGGGCACGGGATACGGGCACGGGATACGGGCACGGGATACGGGCACGGGATACGGGCACGGGATACGGGCACGGGATACGGGCACGGGATACGGGCACGGGATACGGGCACGGGATACGAGCACGGGATACGGGCACGGGATACGGACACGGGATACGGGAACGGAATACGGGAACGGGATACGGGAACGGGATACGGTAACGGGATACGGGAACGGGATACGGGATGCAGGATACGGGAACGGGATACAGGAACGGGATATGGGAACGGGATACGGGAACGGGATACGAGAACGGGATACCGGAACGGGATACGGGAACGGGATACGGGAACGGAATACAGGAACGGGAACGGGATACGGTGAACGGCATACGGGATACGGGAACGGGATACGGGAACGGGATACGGGAACGGGATACGGGAACGGGATACGGGAACGGGATACGGGAACGGGATACGGGAACGGGATACGGGAACGGGATACGGGAACGGGATACGGGAACGGGATACGGGATACGGGAACGGGATACGGGAAAGGGATACGGGAACGGGATACGGGAACGGGATACGGGAACGGGATACGGGAACGGAATACGGGAACGGGATACGGGAACGGGATACGGGATACGGGTACGGGATACGGGAACGGGATACGGGAAGGGGATACGGGAACGGGATACGGGAACGGGAGACGGGAACGGGATACGGGAACGGGATACGGGAACGGGATACGGGAACGGGATACGGGAACGGGATACGGGAACGGGATACGGGAACGGGATACGGCATAACGTATACGGGAATAGGATACGGGAACGGGATACGGGAACGGGATACGGGAACGGGATACGGGAACGGGATACGGGAACGGGATACGGGAACGGGATACGGGAACGGGATACGCGAACAGGATACGGGAACGGGATACGGGAACGGGATACGGGAACAGGATACGGGAACGAGAACGGGATACTGGAACGGGATAATGGAACGGGATACGGGAACGGGATACGTGAACGGGATACGGGAACGGGATACGGGAACGGGATACGGGAACGGGATACGGGAACGGGATACGGGAACGGGAAACGGGAACGGGATACGGGAACCGGATACGGGAACCGGATACGGGAACCGGATACGGGAACCGGATACGGGAACCAGATACGGGAACCGGAAACGTTAACGGGATACGGGATTAGGTTACGGGAACGGGATACGGGAACGAGATACGGTAACGGGATACGGTAACGGGATACGGTAACGAGATACGGTAACGGGAGACGGTAACGGGATACGGTAACGGGATACGGTAACGGGATACGGTAACGGGATACGGGAACGGGATACGGGAACGGGATACGGGAACAGGATACGAGAACGGGAGATGGGAACGGGATACAAGAACGGGAACGGGATACGGAATACGACATACGGACTACGGAATACGGAATACGGAATACGGAATACGGAATACGGAATAAGGAATAAGGAATACCGAATACTGAATACGGAATACGAGATACGGGAAACGGCTAGCATATATAAATTAGCTGGCTATATAAATTGCGCATCGCGCAATAAAGGCCATCTAGTCTCTATCCCTATCCCTATATTATAAATCCTAAAAGATGACCCGCCGCCGCCGCCGCCGCCGCCGCCGGGGTGACGCCCTAAATCGGTTCCTGTGCAGTCGTCTGATGAGTTATGAACGTGATTTTTTCAGCACTTTTGGGTCCCGTGATTCAACAGGTCGTATCAAGTTTTGGTGTCGATCCAACCAACGGTGCGGCGTTGGCACGTGCGCGCGTGCGCCATTCGTTTAACATGGGAAACGCGACATTGTGAAATCGCGCAAAATGGCCAAGTTTCGCGCGGTTCCCCGGCCGCTTGCTATGTAACTGAGAGTCGCAGCGATATGCGAGCAACACTATGTGATAGATAATCGATTGGCCTTGCCTATATAATGTCGTCCAGAGCGATGCGCTTGCCACGTGCAAAGTTGTGACCACTTTCATGATAAAGTTGGCATATTCAGGATTTAAATTGGTGCTCGGAAACCGTTCGACGTAGAAGGCTGAACCGGGCACCATTTTGCAGGCGCAGCGACCGTCTTCAAATTATATGTGTTACTCAAAGCTGTATGACTAATATTTTAGAGTTGAAGTTGAAATGCAATATTTTTGGACAATTTAATCCTTCACACCGCCGTAACACCCAAAACGAGTACAAACTTGACCGGCAAATTTACACAGACGGATAGCGCCGTTCTTGCTGACCTATATCCACCCAAAATTTTATGTAAATCGCTCATAGGTACCTTATGCTGAAGTCAAACGTAAACGATTACCGACACTAACGTTGCGAAATAATTTCGTCGAATAAAATAGCATCGTTTAAGTTTGCCCAAGACTGACACTGCCGCAGTCAAATTCATCAATGAGCGCATGACTAGCAGACGTCGCACCTCCCTCCCGGGGAGATTTTGTTGAAGCCGGTTGACATATTTCAGGCATGTAAACCGCTACAATGTTTTGGCAGAGACTGCGACACGGGAAAGAGATACGGTAAGAAGATATGGGAACGAAATACGGCAACAAGATACGGAAACTGGGTACGAGAAAGGGATGCTAGAACGAGATACGGGAACAGGATACGGGAATGAGATACGTTAACTAGATATGGTAAGGAGATATCGGAACGGTGTACAAGAAACGGGAATGAGATACGGGAGCGGGATACGGGAGCGGCATAAGTGAACGGGATACGGGAACGGGATACGGGAACGGGTTACGGGAACGGGTTACGGGAACGGGTTACGGGAACGGGTTACGGGAACGGGTTACGGGAACGGGTTACGGGAAAGGGTTACGGGAACGGGTTACGGGAACGGGTTACGGGAACGGGTTACGGGAACGGGTTACAAGAACGGGTTACGGGAACGGGTTACGGGAACGGGTTACGGGAACGGATTACGGGAACGGGTTACGGGAACGGGTTACGGGAGCGGGATAAGAGAACGGGATACGGGATCGGGATACGTTAACAGGATACGGGAACGGGATACGGGAAAAGGATACGAGATACGGGAACGGGATATGGGAACTGGATATGGGAACAGGATACGGGAACAGGATTCCGGAACGGGATACGGGAACGGGATACGGGAACGGGATACGGGAACGGGATACGGGAACGGGATACGGGAACGGGATACGGGAACGGGATACGGGAACGGGATACGAGAACGGGATACGGGAACGGGATACGGGAACGGGATACGGGAACGGGATACGGGAGCGGCATACGGGAACGGGATACGGGAAGGGTATACGGGAACGGGATACGGGAACGTCATACGGGAACGGGATATGGGAACGGGATATGGGAACGGGATATGGGAACGTGATACGGGAACGTGATACGGAAACGGGAACGGGATACGGGATACCGGATACGGGAATGGGATACGGGAATGGGATACGGGAATGGGATACGGGAACGGGATACGGGATATGGAACGAGATACGGGAAGGGATACGGGAACGGGATACGGGAACAGGATACGGGAACGGGATACGGGAACGGGATACGGGAACAGGATACGGGAACGGGATACGGAAATGGGATACGGGATACGGGAACGGGATAAGGGAACGGGATACGGGAACGGCATACGGGAACGGGATACGAGCACGGGATACAATATACGGGAACTGGATACGGAACGGGATACGGGAACGGGAAACAGGAAGCGGATTCGGAAACTGGATACGGGAGCGGGATAAAGGATACGGGATCGGATACGTGAACGGGATACGAGATACGAAAACGGGAAACGAGATACGGGATACGAGAACGGGATACGGGATACGGGAACGGGAACGGGAACGGGATACGGGAACGGGATACGGTAACGTGATACGGTAACATGATACGGGAACGTGATACGGGAACGTGATACTGGAACGTGATACTGGAACGGGATGCGGAAACGAGATACGGAAACGGGATACGGGAACGTGAACGGGAACGGGAACGGGAACGGGAACTGGAGAGGGAGCGGGACACGGTATACGGTATACGGGATACGGTATACGAGAACAGGATACGGGATACAGGATACGGGATACGGGATACGGGATACGGGATACGGGATACCGGATACGGGATACCGGATACGGGATACCGGATACGGGATACCGGATACGGGATACCGGATACGGGATACCGGATACGGGAACGGGATACTGGAACGGGATACGGGAACGGGATACGGGAACGGGATACGGGAACGGGATACGGGAACGGGAACGGGATACGGGAACGGGATACGGGAACGGGATACGGGAACGGGATACGGGAACGGGATACGGGAACGGGATACGGGAACGGGATACGGGAACAGGATACGGGAATGGGATACTGGATACGGTAATGGGGTACGGGAACGGGATACGGGAACGGGATAGGGCACGTTATACGTGAACGGGATACGGGAACGGGATACGGGAACGGGATACGAGAACGAGATACGGGAACTGGATAGGGTAACAGGATGCGGAAACGGGATACGGAAACGGAATACGGAAACGGGATACGGAAACGGGATACGGAAACGGGATACGGAAACGGGATCCGGAAACGGGATACGGAAACAGGATACGGGAACGGGATACGAGATACGGGAGCGGGATACGGAAAGGGATCCGGGAACGGGATACGGGATACGGGAACGGGGAACGGGATACGGGTACGGTATACGGGAACAGTATACGGAAACGGGATACGGAAACGGGATACGGAAACGGGATACGGAAACGGGATACGGAAACGGGATACGGAAACGGGATACGGAAACGGGATACGGAAACGGGATACGGAAACGGGATACAGAAACGGGATACGGAAACGGGATACGGAAACTGGATACTGAAACGGGATACGGGAACGGGATACGGGAACGGGATACGGGAACGGGATACGGGAACGGGATACGGGAACGGGATACGGGAACGGGATACGGGAACGGGATACGGGAAAGGGATACGGGAAAGGGATACGGGAACGGGATACGGGAACGGGATACGGGAACGGGATACGGGAACGGGATACGGGAATGGGATACTGGATACGGTAATGGGGTACGGGAACGGGATACGGGAACGGGATAGGGCACGTTATACGTGAACGGGATACGGGAACGGGATACGAGAACGAGATACGGGAACTGGACAGGGTAACAGGATACGGAAACGGGATACGGAAACGGAATACAGAAACGGGATACGGAAACGGGATACGGAAACGGGATCCGGAAACGGGATACGGAAACAGGATACGGGAACGGGATACGAGATACGGGAACGGGATACGGAAAGGGATCCGGGAACGGGATACGGGATACGGGAACGGGGAACGGGATACGGGTACGGTATAAGGGAACAGTATACGGAAACGGGATACGGAAACGGGATACGGAAACGGGATACGGAAACGGGATACGGAAACGGGATACGGAAACGGGATACGGAAACGGGATACGGAAACGGGATACGGAAACGGGATACGGAAACTGGATGCTGAAACGGGATACGGAAACGGGATACGGGAACGGGATACGGGAACGGGATGCGGGAACGGGATACGGGAACGGGATACGGGAACGGGATACGGGAACGGGATACTGGAACGGGATACGGGAACGGGATATGAAAACGGGATACAGGATAAGGGAACGGGATACGGGAACGGGATATGGGAACGGGATACGGAAACGGGTTACAAGAACGAGACACGGTATACGGGCACGGGATACGTAAACAGGATACGGAAACGGGATACCGGAACGGGATACCGGAACGGGATACCGGAACGGGATACCGGAACGGGATACCGGAACGGGATACCGGAACGGGATACGGGAACGGGATACGGGAACGGGACACGGGAACGGGATACGGAAACGGGATACGGAAACGGGATACGCGAACGGGATACGGAAACGAGATACGGGAACGGGTTATGGGAACGGGATCCGGGAAGGGGATACGGGAACGCGATTCGGGAACAGGATACGGGAACAGGATACGGGAACAGGATACGGGAACAGGATACGGGAACAGGATACGGGAACAGGATACGGGGACAGGATACGGGAACAGGATACGGGAACAGGATACGGGAACAGGATACGGGAACAAGATTCGGGAACAGGATACGGGAACAGGATACAGGAACAGGATACGGGAACAAGATACGGGAACAGGATACGGGAACAGGATAAGGGAACGCGATACGGAAACGGGATACGAGAACGGGAACGGGATACTGGTACGGGATAATGGTACGAGATACTGGTACGGGATACTGGTACGGAATACAGGAACGGGATACGGGAACGGGATACGGCAACGGGATACGGCAACGGGATACGGCAACGGGATACGCCAACGTGATACGGCAATGTGATACGGGAACGGGATACGGGAACGGGATACGTGAACGGGATACGTGAACGGGATACGGGAACAGGATACGGGAACGGGATACGGGATACGGGATACGGTAACGGGATACGGGAACGGGATACGGGAACGGGATACGGGAACGGGATACGGGAACGGGATACGGGAACGGGATACGGGAACGGGATACGGGAACGGGATACGGGAACGGGATACGGTAACGGGATACGGTAACGGGATACGGTAACGGGATACGGGAACGGGATACGGGAACGGGATACGGGACACGGAAACGGGATACGGGAAAGGGATACCGGAAAAGGATGCGGGAACGTGATACGGGATACGGGAATGATACACGGGAACAGCAACAGGCAAGGAATACGGGAACAGGGTACGGGATACGGGAGACGTCATCCAGAATACGGGATACGGGACACGTGATACGGGATACAGGATGCGGGATGCGGGATGCAGGATGCAGGATGCAGGATGGGGGATGCGGGATGCGGGATACAGTATACCGAAATCGGGTACAGGAACGGGATCCGGGATTCGGGAACGGGATATTAGCTGCCTATATAAATTGAAGGCTATATAAATTGCGCATCGCGCAATACAGGCCCTCTAGTCCCTATATTATAAATCCTAAAAGATGACCCGCCGCCGCCGCCGCCGCCGCCGCCGGAGTGACGCCCTATATCGGTTCCTGTGCAGTCGTCTGATGAGTTATGAGGAGGATTTTTTCAGGACTTTTGGGTCGCGTGATTCAACAGGTCGTATCAAGTTTTGGTGTTGATCCGACCGACGGTGCGGCGTCGGCACGTGCGCGCGTGCGCCATTCGTTTAACATGGGAAACGCGACATTGTGAAATCGCGAAAATCGGGCAAGTTTCGCCCGGTTCCCCGGCCGCTTGCTCGGCAACCGAGAATCGCAGCGATATGCGAGCAACACTATGTGATAGATAATCGATTGGCCTTGCGTATAGGATGTCGGCCAGAACGATGCTTGTGCCACGTGCAAAGGTGTGACCACTTTCATGATAAAATTGGCATATTCAGGATTACAATTGGTGCTCGGAAACCGTTCGACGTAGAAGGCTGAACCGGGCACCATTTTGCAGGCGCAGCGACCGTCTTCAAATTAGATGTGTTACTCAAAGCTGTGTGACTAATATTTTGGAGTTGAAATTGAAATGCAATATTTTTGGACAATGCAATCCTTCACACCGCCGTAACACCCAAAACGAGGACAAACTTGACCGGCAAATTTACACAGACGGATAGCACTGTTCTTGCTGACCTATATCCACCCAAAATATTCTGTAAATGGCTGATAGGGAACTTATGCTGAAGTCAAACGTAAACGATTACCGACGCTAACGTTGTGAAATAATTGCGTCGAATAAAATAGCCTTGTTCAAGTTTGCCCAAGACTGACACTGCCGCAGTCAAATTCATCAATGAGCGCATGACTAGCTGACGTCGCACCTCCCTCCCGGGGAGATTTTGTTGAAGCCGGTTGACATATTTCAGGCATGTAAACCGCTAAAATGTTTTGGCAGAAATTGCGAACGGGAACGAGATAAGGAAGAACACATGGGAACCAAATACGCCAACAAGATACGGAAACTGGGTACGAGAAAGGGATGCTGGAACGAAATACGGGAACAGGATACGGGAATGAGATACGGTAACTAGATATGGTAAGGAGATATTGGAACGGTGTACGAAATACGGGAATGAGATACGGGAGCGAGATACGGGAGCGGGATACGGGAACGGGATACGGGAACGCGATACGGAAACGACATACGGGAACGGGATACGGGATACGGGAACGGGATACGGGATACGGGAACGGATACGGGAACGGATACGGGAACGGATACGGGAACGGGATACGGGAACGGGATACGGGAATAGGATACGGGAACGGGATACGGGAACGGGATACGGGAACGGCATACGGGAACGGCATACGGGAACGGGAAACGGGATACGGGATACGGGTTACGGGAAAGGAATACGGGAACGGAATACAGGAACGTGATACGGGAACGGGGTACGGTAACGGGATACGGGAACGGAATACGGGAACGGGATACAGGAGCGTGATACAGGAACGTGATACGGGAACGTGATACGGGAATGGGATACGGAAACAAGATACGGAAACGGGATACGGGAACGGGGACAGGAGTGGGAACGCGATACGGGATACTGGAACGGGATACGGCAACGGGATACGGGAACGGGATACGGGAATGGGATACGGGAATGGGATACGGGAATGGGATACGGGAATGGGATACGGGAATGGGATACGGGAATGTGATACGGGAATGGGATACGGGAATGAGATACGGGAATGGGATACGGGAATGGGATACGGGAATGGGATACGGGAATGGGATACGGGAATGGGATACGGGAATGGGATACGGGAATGGGATACGGGAATGGGATACGGGAATGGGATACGGGAATGGAATACGGGAATGGGATACGGGAATGGGATACGGGAATGGGATACGGGAATGGGATACGGGAATGGGATACGGGAATGGGATACGGGAATGGGATACGGGAATGGGATACGGGAATGGGATACGGGAATGGGATACGGGAATGGGATACGGGAATGGGATACGGGAATGGGATACGGGAATGGGATACGGGAATGGGATACGGGAATGGGATACGGGAATGGGATACGGGAATGGGATACGGGAATGGGATACGGGAATGGGATACGGGAATGGGATACGGGAATGGGATACGGGAATGGGATACGGGAATGGGATACGGGAATGGGATACGGGAATGGGATACGGGAATGGGATACGGGAATGGGATACGGGAATGGGATACAGGAATGGAATACGGGAATAAGATACGGGAATGGGATACGGGAATGGGATACGGGAATGGGATACGGGAATGGGATACGGGAATGGGATACGGGAATGGGATACGGGAATGGGATACGAGAATGGGATACGGGAACATGATATGGGATACGGGAACGGGATACGGGAACGGAATACGGGAACGGAATACGGGAACGGAATACGCGAACGGAATACGGGAACGGAATACGGGAACGGAATACGGGAACGGGATACGAAAACGGGATACGGGAACGGGATACGGGACAAGGATAGGGTAACGGAATACATACGGAAACGGGTTACGGGAACGGGATACGGGAACTGGATACGGGAACGGGATACGGGAACGGGATACGGGAACGGGATACGGGATACGGGAACGGGTTACGGGAGCGGGATACGGGCACGGGATACGGGCACGGGATACGGGCACGAGATACGGGCACGGGATACGGGCACGGGATACGGGCACGGGATACGGGCACGGGATAGGGGCAAGAGATACGGGCACGGGATACGGGCACGGGATAAGGGCACGGGATACGGGCACGGGATACGGGCACGGGATACGGGCACGGGATACGGGCACGGGATACGGGCACGGGATACGAGCACGGGATACGGGCACGGGATACGGACACGGGATACGGGAACGGAATACGGGAAATGGATACGGGAACGGGATACGGTAAAGGGATACGGGAACGGGATACGGGATGCAGGATCCGGGAACGGGATACAGGAACGGGATATGGGAACGGGATACGGGAACGGGATACGAGAACGGGACACCGGAACGGGATACGGGAACGGGATACGGGAACGGAATACAGGAACGGGAACCGGATACGGTGAACGGCATACGGGATACGGGAACGGGATACGGGAACGGGATACGGGAACGGGATACGGGAACGGGATACGGGAACGGGATACGGGAACGGGATACGGGAACGGGATACGGGAACGGGATACGGGAACGGGGAACGGGATACGGGAACGGGATACGGGAAAGGGATACGGGAACGGGATACGGGAACGGGATACGGGAACGGGATACGGGAACGGGATACGGGAACGGGATACGGGAACGGGATACGGGAACGGGATACGGGAACGGGATACGGGATAAAGGTACGGGATACGGGAACGGGATACGGGAAGGGGATACGGGAACGGGATACGGGAATGGGAGACGGGAACGGGATACGGGAACGGGATACGGGAACGGGATACGGGAACGGGATACGGGAACGGGATACAGGAACGGGATACTGGAACGGGACACGGGAACGGGATACGGGAACGGGATACGGGATACGGGAACGGGATACGGGAACGGGATACGGTATCGGGATACGGGAACGGGGAAACGGGATACGGGAACGGGATACGTGAACGGAATACGAGAACGGAATACGGGAACGGGATACGGGAACGGGATACGATAACGGGATACGGGAACGGGATACGGGAACGGGATACGGGAAAGGGATACGGGAACGGGATACGGGAACGGGATACGGGAACGGGATACGGGAACGGGATACGGGAACGGGATACGGGAACGGGATACGGGAACGGGATACGGGAACGGGATACGGGAACGGGATACGGGATACGGGAACGGGATACGGGAACGGGATACGGGAACGGGATACGGGAACGGGATACGGGAACGTGATACGGGAAAGGGATACGGAATACGGGATACGGAAACGGGATACGTAATACGGAATACGGAATACGGAATACGGAATACGGAATACGGAATACGGAATACGGAATACGAGATACGGAATACGGAATACGGAATCATGAATACGGAATACGGAATACGGGACACTAGAAACGGCTAGAATATATACATAATCTGGCTATATAAATTGCGCATCGCGCAATAAAGGCCCTCTAGTCTCCATATTCTAAATCCTAAAAGATGACCCGCCGCCGCCGCCGCCGCCGCCGCCGGAGTGACGCCCTAAATCGGTTCCTGTGCAGTCGTCTGATGAGTTATGAGAGTTATTTTTTTAGGACTTTTGGGTCCCCTGATTCAACAGGTCGTATCAAGTTTTGGTGTCGATCAGACCGACGGTGCGGCGTCGGCTCGTGCGCGCGTGCGCCATTCGTTTAACATGGGAAACGCGACATTGAGAAATCGCGAAAAACGGGCAAGTTTCGCGCGGTTCCCCGGCCGCTTGCTAGGCAACCGAGAGTCGCAGCGATATGCGAGCAACACTATGTGATAGATAATCGATTGGCCTTGCGTATAGAATGTCGTTCAGAGCGATGTACGTGCCACGTGCAAAGTTGTGACCACTTTCATGATAAAATTGGCATATTCAGGATTTAAATTGGTGCTCGGAAACCGTTCGACGTAGAAGGCTGATCCGGGCACCATTTTGCAGGCGCAGGGACCGTCTTCAAATTATATGTTACTCAAAGCTGTGTGACTAATATTTTGGAGTTGAAGTTGAAATGCAATATTTTTGGACAATTTAATCTTTTACACCGCCGTAACACCCAAAACGAGGACAAACTTGACCGGCAAATTTACACAGACGGAGAGCGCCGTTCTTGCTCACCTATATCCACCCAAAATATTCTGTAAATCGCTCATAGGTAACTCATGCTGACGTCAAACGTAAACGATTACCGACGCTAACGTTGCGAAATAATTTCGTCGAATAAAATGGCATCGCTAAATTTTCCCAAGACTGACACTGCCGCAGTCAAATTCATCAATGAGCGCATGACTAGCTAACGTCGCACCTCCCACCCGGGGAGATTTTGTTGAAGCCGGTTGACATATTTCAGGCATGTAAACCGCTAAAATGTTTTGGCAGCGACTGCGACACGGGAACGAGATACGGTAAAATGATATGGGAACGAAATACGGCAACAAGATACGGAAACTGTGAACGAAAAAGGGATGCTGGAACGAGATGCGGGAACAGGATACGGGAATTAGATACGGTAACTAGATATGGTAAGGAGATATCGGAACTGTTTACGAGATACGGGAATGAGATACGGGAGCGGGATTGGGGAGCAAGATACGGGAGCGGGATACGGGAGCGGGATACGGGAGCGGGATACGGGAGCGGGATACGGGAGCGGGATACGGGAATGGGATACGGGAACGGGATACGGGAACGGGATACAAGAACGGGAACGGGATACGGAATACGGAATACGAGATACGGACTACGGAATACGGGTTACGGGAACGGGATACGGAAACTGGATACGGGAGCTGATTAAGGGATACGGTAACGGTATACGGGATACATGTCTGGATACGGGAACGGGATACGGAAACTGGATACGGGAACAGGGAGCGGGATACGGGCACGGGATACGGGCACAGGATACGGGCACGAGATACGGGAACGGGATACTGGAACGGGATACGGGAACGGGATACGGGAACGGGATACGGGAACGGGATACGGGAACGGGATACGGGAACGGGATACGGGAACGGGATACGGGAACGGGATACGAGAACGGGATACGAGAACGGGATACGGGAACGGGATACGGGAACGGGATACGGGAACGGGATAGAGGATACGGGAATGGGATACAGGATACGGGAAGGGATACAGTTACAGGTTGCGGTAACGGGATACGGGAACGGGATACGGGAACGGGATACGGGAACAGGATACGGGAACGGGATACGGGAACGGGATACAGGAACGGGATACGGGAACGGGATACGGGAACGGGATACGGGAACTGGATACGGGAACGGGATACGGGAACGGGATACGGGAACGGGATACAGGATACGGGAATGGGATACAGTTACAGGATACGGGAACGGGATAATGGAACGGGATACGGGAACGGGATACGGGATACGGGAACGGGATACGGGCACGGGTTACGGAAACGGGATACGGGATACGGGAACGGGATACGGGAACGGCATACGGGAACGGCATACGGGAACGGCATACGGGAACGGCATACGGGAACGGGATACGGGAACGAGATACGGGGAACGGAACACGGGATACGGGAACGGGATACGGGAACGGGATACGGGATACGGGAACAGGATACGGGAACGGGATACGGGAACAGGATACGGTAACGGGATACGGGAACGGGATACGGGAACGGGATACGGTTACTGGACACGGGAACGAGATACGGGAACGGGATAAGGGAACGGTAACGAGATACGTGAACGTGATACGGGAACGGGAACGAGATACGGGAACGGGAACGGGATACGGGAACGGGATACGGGATACGGGAACGGGATACGGGAACGGGATACGGGAACGGGATACGGGAACGAGATACGGGAGGGAACGGGATACAAGAACGGGAACGGGATACGGAATACGAGATATTGACTACGGAATACGGAATACGGAATACTGAATACGGAATACGAGATACGGGAAACGGCTAGCAAATATAAATTAGCTGGCTATATAAATTGGGCATTGCGCAATATAGGCCCTCTAACGTTGTGAAATAATTGCGTCGAATAAAATAGCATCGCTTCAGTTTGCCTAAGACTGCCGCAGTCAAATTCATCAACTAACATGACTATCAGACGTCGCACTTCCCTCCCGGGGAGATTTTGTTGAAGCCGGTTGACATATTTCAGGCATGTAAACCGCTAAAATGTTTTGGCAGAGCCTGCGACACGGGAACGAGATACGGTAAGAAGATATGGGAACGAAATACGGCAACAAGATACGGAAACTGGGTACGAGAAAGGGATGCTGGAACGAGATACGGGAACATGATACGGGAATGAGATGCGGTAACTAGATATGGTAAGGAGATATCGGAACGGTGTACTAGATACGGGAATAAGATACGTGAGCGGGATACGGGAGCGGGATACGGGAGCGGGATACGGGATCGGGATACAGGAGCGGGATACGGGAACGTGATACAGGAACGTGATACGGGAATGTGATACTGGAATGGGATACCGAAACAAGAAACGGAAACGGGATACGGGAACGGGGGCTGGAGTGGGAGCGCGATACGGGAGACTGGAACGGGATACGGCAACGGGATACGGCAACGGGATACAGCAACGGGATACGGCAACGGGATACGGGAATGGGATACGGGAATGGGATAGGGGAATGGGATACGGGAATGGGATACGGGAATGGGATACGGGAATGGGAGACGGGAATGGGATACGGGAATGGGATACGGGAATGGGATACGGGAATGGGATACGGGAATGGGATACGGGAATGGGATACGGGAATGGGATACGGGAATGGGATACGGGAATGGGATACGGGAATGGGATACGGGAATGGGATACGGGAATGGGATACGGGAATGAGATACGGGAATGGGATACGGGAACAGGATGTGATACGGGAACGGGATACGGGAACGGAATACGGGAACGGAATACGGGAACAGAATACGGGAACGGAATACGAGAACGGAATACGGGAACGGGATACGAGAACAGGATCCGGGAACGGGATAGGGTAACAGTATACGGAAACAGGATACGGGAACGGGATAAGGGAACGGGATACGGGATACGGGAATGGGATACGGAACGGTATACGGGAACGCAATACCGGAACAGGATACGGGAACAGGATAGAGAACGGGATACGGGAACGGGATACGGGAACGGGATACGGGAACGGGATACGGGAACGGGATACGGGAACGGGATACGGGAACGGTATACGGGATACGGGATACGGGAACGGGATACGGGAACGGGATACGGGAACGGGATACGGGAACTGGATACGGGAACCGGATATAGGAACGAAATACGGGAATGGTATACGGGAACGGGATACGGGAACGATATACGGGATACGGGAACGGGATACGGGAACTGGATACGGGAACGGGATACGGGAACGGGATACGAGAACGGGATACGGTAACGGGATACGGGAACGGGATACGGGAACGGGTTAGGGGAACGGGATACGGGAACGGGATACGGGAAGGGGATACGGGAACGGGAGACGGGAACGGGATACGGGAACGGGATACGGGAACGGGATACGGGAACGGGATACGGGACACGGGAACTGGATACGGGAACTGGATACGGGAACGGGATACAGGAACGGGATACGGGAATGGGATACGTGAACGGGATACCGGAGCAAGATACCGGAACAGGATACCGGAACAGGATACCGGAACAGGATACCGGAACACGATACCGGAACGGGATATGGAAGCGGGATACGGGATGCGGGAACGAGATACGGGAACGAGATACGGGAACGAGATACGGGAACGAGATACAGGTACGAGATACAGGTACGGGATACAGGTACGGGATACGGGAACGAGATACGGGAACGGGATCGGGAACAGGATACGGGAACGGAATAAGGGAATGGGATACGCGAACGCGATACGAGAACGGGATACGCTAACGGAATATGCGAACGGGATACGGGAACGTGATACGGAATACGGGATACGGGATACGGGATACGGGATACGGGATACGGGATACGGGATACGGGATACGGGATACGGGATACGGGATACGGGATACGGGATACGGTAACGGAATACGGAATATGGAATACGGAATACGGCTGGCTATATAAATTAGCTGCCTATATAAATTGCGCATCGCGCAATACAGGCCATCTAGGAACGGGAACGGGATACGGTAACGGGATACTTGATACGGGAACGGGATACGGGAACGGGATACGGGAACGGGATATGGGAACGGGATACGGGAACGGGATACGGGAACGGGATACGGGAACGGGATACGGGAACGGGATACGGGAACGGGATACGGGAACGGGATTCTGGAACGGGATACGGGAACGGGATACGGGAACGGGATACGGGAACGGGATACGGGAACGGGATACGGGAACGGTATACGGGAACGGGATACAGGAACGGGATACGGGAACGGGATACCAAAACGGGATACGGGAACGGAATACGGGAACGGAATACGGGAACGGGATACGGGAACGGGATACGGGAACGGGATACGGGAACGGGATACGGGAACGGGATACGGGATACGGGATACGGGTACGGGATACGGGAACGGGATACGGGAAGGGGATACGGGAAGGGCATACGGGAACGGGATACGGGAACGGGAGACGGGAACGGTATACGGGAACGGGATACGGGAACGGGATACGGGAACGGGATACGGGAACGTGATGCAGGAACGGGATACTGGAACGGGACACGGGAACGGGATACGGGAACGGGATACGGGATACGGGAACGGGATACGGGAACGGGATACGGTATCGGGATACGGGAACGGGGAAACGGGATACGGGAACGGGATACGTGAACGGAATACGAGAACGGGATACGGGAACGGGATACGGGAACGTGATACGATAACGGGATACGGGAACGGGATACGGGAAAGGGATACGGGAACGGGATACGGGAACGGGATACGGGAACGGGATACGGGAACGGGATACGGGAACGGGATACGGGAACGGGATACGGGAACGGGATACGGGATACGGGAACGGGATACGGGAACGGGATACGGGAACGGGATACGGGAACGTGATACGGGAAAGGGATACGGAATACGGGATACGGAAACGGGATACGTAATACGGAATACGGAATACGGAATACGGAATACGGAATACGGAATACGAGATACGGAATACGGAATACGGAATCATGAATACGGAATACGGAATACGGGACACTAGAAACGGCTAGCATATATACATAAGCTGGCTATATAAATTGCGCATCGCGCAATAAAGGCCCTCTAGTCTCTATATTCTAAATCCTAAAAGATGACCCGCCGCCGCCGCCGCCGCCGCCGCCGGAGTGACGCCCTAAATCGGTTCCTGTGCAGTCGTCTGATGAGTTATGAGAGTTATTTTTTAGGACTTTTGGGTCCCCTGATTCAACAGGTCGTATCAAGTTTTGGTGTCGATCAGACCGACGGTGTGGCGTCGGCACGTGCGCGCGTGCGCCATTCGTTTAACATGGGAAACGCGACATTGAGAAATCGCGAAAAACGGGCAAGTTTCGCGCGGTTCCCCGGCCGCTTGCTAGGCAACCGAGAGTCGCAGCGATATGCGAGCAACACTATGTGATAGATAATCGATTGGCCTTGCGTATAGAATGTCGTCCAGAGCGATGTACGTGCCACGTGCAAAGTTGTGACCACTTTCATGATAAAATTGGCATATTCAGGATTTAAATTGGTGCTCGGAAACCGTTCGACGTAGAAGGCTGATCCGGGCACCATTTTGCAGGCGCAGGGACCGTCTTCAAATTATATGTTACTCAAAGCTGTGTGACTAATATTTTGGAGTTGAAGTTGAAATGCAATATTTTTGGACAATTTAATCTTTCACACCGCCGTAACACCCAAAAGGAGGACAAACTTGACCGGCAAATTTACACAGACGGAGAGCGCCGTTCTTGCTGACCTATATCCACCCAAAATATTCTGTAAATCGCTCATAGGTAACTCATGCTGACGTCAAACGTAAACGATTACCGACGCTAACGTTGCGAAATAATTTCGTCGAATAAAATGGCATCGCTAAATTTTCCCAAGACTGACACTGCCGCAGTCAAATTCATCAATGAGCGCATGCTAGCTGACGTCGCACCTCCCACCCGGGGAGATTTTGTTGAAGCCGGTTGACATATTTCAGGCATGTAAACCGCTAAAATGTTTTGGCAGAGACTGCGACACGGGAACGAGATACGGTAAAATGATATGGGAACGAAATACGGCAACAAGATACGGAAACTGTGTACGAAATAGGGATGCTGGAACGAGATGCGGGAACAGGATACGGGAATTAGATACGGTAACTAGATATGGTAAGGAGATATCGGAACGGTGTACGAGATACGGGAATGAGATACGGGAGCGGGATTCGGGAGCAAGATACGGGAGCTGGATACGGGAGCGGGATACGGGAGCGGGATACGGGAGCGGGATACGGGAGCGGGATACGGGAATGGGATACGGGAACGGGATACGGGAACGGGATACAAGAACGGGAACGGGATACGGAATACGGAATACGAGATACGGACTACGGAATACGGGTTACGGGAACGGGATACGGAAACTGGATACGGGAGCTGATTAAGGGATACGGTAACGGTATACGGGATACATGTCTGGATACGGGAATGGGATACGGAAACTGGATACGGGAACAGGGAGCGGGATACGGGCACGGGATACGGGCACAGGATACCGGCACGAGATACGGGAACGGGATACTGGAACGGGATACGGGAACGGGATACGGGAACGGGATACGGGAACGGGATACGGGAACGGGATACGGGAACGGGATACGGGAACGGGATACGGGAACGGGATACGGGAACGGGATACGAGAACGAAATACGAGAACGGGATACGGGAACGGGATACGGGAACGGGATACGGTAACGGGATACAGGATACGGGAATGGGATACAGGATACGGGAACGGGATACAGTTACAGGATGCGGTAACGGGATACGGGAACGGGATACGGGAACGGGATACGGGAACGGGATACGGGAACGGGATACGGGAACGGGATACGGGAACGGGATACGGGAACATGATACGGGAACGGGATACGGGAACTGGATACGGGAACGGGATACGGGAACGGGATACAGGATACGGGAACGGGATACAGTTACAGGATACGGGAACGGGATACGGGAACGGGATACGGGAACGGGATACGGGATACGGGAACGGGATACGGGCACGGGTTACGGAAACGGGATACGGGATACGGGAACGGGATACGGGAACGGCATACGGGAACGGCATACGGGAACGGGATACGGGAACGAGATACGGGAACGGAACACTGCATACGGGAACGGGATACGGGAACGGGATACGGGATACGGGAACAGGATACGGGAACGGGATACGGGAACAGGATACGGTAACGGGATACGGGAACGGGATACGGGAACGGGATACGGTAACTGGACACGGGAACGAGATACGGGAACGGGATAAGGGAACGGGAACGAGATACGGGAACGTGATACGGGAACGGGAACGAGATACGGGAACGGGAACGGGATACGGGAACGGGATACGGGATACGGGAACGGGATACGGGAACGGGATACGGGAACGAGATACGGGAGGGAACGGGATACAAGAACGGGAACGGGATACGGAATACGAGATATTGACTACGGAATACGGAATACGGAATATTGAATACGGAATACGAGATACGGGAAACGGCTAGCAAATATAAATTAGCTGGCTATATAAATTGCGCATTGCGCAATATAGGCCCTCTAACGTTGCGAAATAATTGCGTCGAATAAAATAGCATCGCTTCAGTTTTCCCAAGACTGCCGCAGTCAAATTCATCAATGAGCGCATGACTATCAGACGTCGCACTTCCCTCCCGGGGAGATTTTGTTGAAGCCGGTTGACATATTTCAGGCATGTAAACCGCTAAAATGTTTTGGCAGAGCCTGCGACACGGGAACGAGATACGGTAAGAAGATATGGGAACGAAATACGGCAACAAGATACGGAAACTGGGTACGAGAAAGGGATGCTGGAACGAGATGCGGGAACAGGATACGGGAATGAGATGCGGTAACTAGATATGGTAAGGAGATATCGGAACGGTGTACTAGATACGGGAATAAGATACGTGAGCGGGATACGGGAGCGGGATACGGGAGCGGGATACGGGATCGGGATACAGGAGCGGGATACGGGAACGTGATACAGGAACGTGATACGGGAATGTGATACTGGAATGGGATACCGAAACAAGAAACGGAAACGGGATACGGGAACGGGGGCTGGAGTGGGAGCGCGATACGGGAGACTGGAACGGGATACGGCAACGGGATACGGGAATGGGATACGGGAATGGGATACGGGAATGGGATACGGGAATGGGATACGGGAATGGGATACGGGAATGGGATACGGGAATGGGATACGGGAATGGGATACGGGAATGGGATACGGGAATGGGATACGGGAATGGAATACGGGAATTGGATACGGGAATGGGATACGGGAATGGGATACGGGAATGGGATACGGGAATGGGATACGGGAATGGGATACGGGAATGGGATACGGGAATGGGATACGGGAATGGGATACGGGAATGGGATACGGGAATGGGATACGGGAATGGGATACGGGAATGAGATACGGGAATGGGATACGGGAACAGGATGTGATACGGGAACGGGATACGGGAACGGAATACGGGAACGGAATACGGGAACAGAATACGGGAACGGAATACGAGAACGGAATACGGGAACGGGATACGAGAACAGGATCCGGGAACGGGATAGGGTAACAGTATACGGAAACGGGATACGGGAACGGGATACGGGAACGGGATACGGGATACGGGAATGGGATACGGAACGGTATACGGGAACGCAATACCGGAACAGGATACGGGAACAGGATAGAGAACGGGATACGGTAACGGGATACGGGAACGGGATACGGGAACGGGATACGGGAACGGGATACGGGAACGGGATACGGGAACGGGATACGGGAACGGGATACGGGAACGGGATACGGGAACGGGATACGGGAACGGGATACGGGAACGGGATACGGGAACGGGATACGGGAACTGGATACGGGAACCGGATATAGGAACGAAATACGGGAATGGTATACGGGAACGGGATACGGGAACGATATACGGGATACGGGAACGGGATACGGGAACTGGATACGGGAACGGGATACGGGAACGGGATACGAGAACGGGATACGGTAACGGGATACGGGAACGGGATACGGGAACGGGTTAGGGGAACGGGATACGGGAACGGGATACGGGAAGGGGATACGGGAACGGGAGACGGGAACGGGATACGGGAACGGGATACGGGAACGGGATACGGGAACGGGATACGGGAACGGGATACGGGACACGGGAACTGGATACGGGAACTGGATACGGGAACTGGATACGGGAACGGGATACAGGAACGGGATACGGGAATGGGATACGTGAACGGGATACCGGAGCAAGATACCGGAACAGGATACCGGAACAGGATACCGGAACAGGATACCGGAACACGATACCGGAACGGGATATGGAAGCGGGATACGGGATACGGGAACGAGATACGGGAACGAGATACGGGAACGAGATACGGGAACGAGTAACAGGTACGAGATACAGGTACGGGATACAGGTACGGGAAACGGGAACGAGATACGGGAACGGGATCGGGAACAGGATACGGGAACGGAATAAGGGAATGGGATACGCGAACGCGATACGAGAACGGGATACGCTAACGGAATATGCGAACGGGATACGGGAACGTGATACGGAATACGGGATACGGGATACGGGATACGGGATACGGGATACGGGATACGGGATACGGGATACGGGATACGGGATACGGGATACGGGATACGGGATACGGTAACGGAATACGGAATATGGAATACGGAATACGGCTGGCTATGTAAATTAGCTGCCTATATAAATTGCGCATCGCGCAATACAGGCCATCTAGGAACGGGAACGGGATACGGTAACGGGATACTTGATACGGGAACGGGATACGGGAACGGGATACGGGAACGGGATACGGGAACGGGATACGGGAACGGGATACGGGAACGGGATACGGGAACGGGATACGGGAACGGGATACGGGAACGGGATACGGGAACGGGATACGGGAACGGGATACAGGAACGGGATACGGGAACGGGATACCAAAACGGGATACGGGAACGGAATACGGGAACGGGATACGGGAACGGGATACGGGATACGGGAAAAGGATACGGGAATGGGATACGGGAACAGGATACGGGATACAGGATACGGGAACGGAACACGGGAACGGGATACGGAATATGGAATACGGAATACGGAATACGGAATACGGAATACGGAATACGGAATACAAGATACGAGATACGGAATACGAGATACGGAATACGGAATACGGAATACGGAATACGAAAAACGGAATACGGAATACGGGATACGGGAAACGGCTAGCATATTTAAGGTAGCTGGCTATATAAATTGCGCATCGCGCAATACAGGCCCTCTAGTCCCTATATTATAAATCCTAAAAGATGACCCGCCGCCGCCGCCGCCGCCGCCGCCGGAGTGACGCCCTAAATCGGTTCCTGTGCAGCCGTCTGATGAGTTATGAGGGTGATTTTTTCAGGACTTTTGGGTCCTGTGATTCAACAGGTCGTATAAAGTTTTGGTGACGATCCGACAGACGGTGCGGTGTCGGCGCGTGCGCGCGTGCGCCATTCGTTTAACATGGGAAACGCGACATTGTGAAATCGCGACAAATGGGCAAGTTTCGCCCGGTTCCCCGGCCGCTTGCTCGGCAACCGAGCATCGCAGCGATATGCAAGCAACACTATGTGATAGATAATCGATTGACCTTGCGTATAGGATGTCGTCCAGAGCGATGCGCGTGCCACGTGCAAAATTGTGACCACTTTCATGAAAAAAATGGCATATTCAGGATTTAAATTGGTGCTCGGAAACCGTTCGAAGTAGAAGGCTGAAGCGGGCACCATCTTGCAGGCGCAGCGACCGTCTTCAAATTATATGTGTTACTCAAAGCTGTGTGACTAATATTTTGCAGTTGAAGTTGAAATGCAATATTTTCGGACCAATTAATGCTTCACACCGCCGTAACACCCAAAACGAGGACAAACTTGCCCGGCAAATTTACACAGACGGATAGCGCCGTTCTTGCTGATCTATATCCACCCAAAATATTATGTAAATCGCTCATAGGTAACTTATGCTGAAGTCAAACGTAAACGATTACCGACGCTAACGTTGCGAAATAATTGCGTCGAATAAAATATCATCGGTTAAGTTTTCCCAACACTGACACTGCCGCAGTCAAATTCATCAATGAGCGCATGACTAGCAGAGGTCGCACCTCCCTCCCGGGGAGATTTTGTTGAAGCCGGTTGACATATTTCAGGCATGTAAACCGCTAAAATGTTTTGGCAGAGACTGCGACACGGGAACGAGATACGGTATGAAGATATGGGAACGAAATACGGCAACAAGATACGGAAACTGGGTACGAGAAAGGGATGCTGGAACGAGATACGGGAACAGGATACGGGAATAAGATGCGGTAACTAGATATGGTAAGGAGATATCGGAACGGTGTACTAGATACGGGAATAAGATACGGGAGCGGGATACGGGAGCGGGATACGGGAACGGGATACGGGAACGTGATACAGGAACGTGATACGGGAACGTGATACGGGAACGTGATACGGGAATGGAATACAGAAACAAGATACGGCAACGGGATACGGAAACGAGGACTGGAGTGGGAGCGCGATACGGGATATTGGAACGGGATACGGTAACGGGATACGGGAATGGGATACGGGAATAGGATACGGGAATGGGATACGGGAACAGGATATGGGATACGGGAACAGAATACGGGAACGGGATACGGGAACAGAATACGGGAACGGGATATGGGAACGGGATACGGGATACGGGAACATGGTACGGGAACGGGATACTGGAACGGGATACGGGAACGAGATACGGGAACGGGATACAGGAACGCGATACGGGAGCGTCATACAGGAACGTGATACGGGAACGTGATACGGGAATCGGATACGGAAACAAGATACGGAAACGGGATACGGGAACGGGGACTGGAGTGGGAAGGCGATACGGGATACTGGAACGGGATACGGCAACGGGATACAGGAATGGGATACGGGAATGGGATAAGGGAATGGGATACGTGAATGGGATACGGGAATGGTATACGGGAATGGGATACGGGAATGGGATACGTGAATGGGATACGGTAATAGGATACGGGAATGGGATACGGGAATTGGATACGGGAATTGGATAGGGGAATGGGATACGGGAATGGGATACGAGAATGGGATACGGGAACATGATATGGGATACGGGAACGGTATACGGAAACGGAATACGGGAACGGAATACGGGAACGGAATACGGGAACGGAATACGGGATACGGGAACGGGATACGGGAACGGGATACGGGAACGGGATGCGAGAACGGGATACGGGGACGAGATACGGGATACGGAAACGGCATACGGGAATGGGATACAGAATACGGGATACGGGAACGGGATACGGGGACGTGATACGGGAACGTGATACGGGAACGTGATACGGGAACGGGACACGCGAACGCGATACGGGAAAGGGATACGGGAACGGGATACGGGAACGGGATACGGGAACGGGATACGGGAACGGGATACGGGAACGGGATACGAGAACGGGATACGGGAACGGGATACGGGAACGGGATACGGGATACGGAAACGGCATACGGGAATGGGATACAGAATACGGGATACGGGAACGGGATACAGGGACGTGATACGGGAACGTGATACGGGAACGTGATACGGGAACGGGATACGCGAACGCGATACGGGAAAGGGATACGGGAACGGGATACGGGAACGGGATACGGGAACTGGATACAGGAACGGGATACGGGAACGGGATACGGGAACGGGATACGGGAACGGGATACGGGAACGGGATAAGGTAACGGGATACGGGATACGGGAACGGGATACGGGAATGGGATACGGGAACGGGATACGGGAACGGGATACGGGAATAAAATACGGGAACGGGATACGGGAACAGGATACGGGAACGGGATACGGGAACGGGATACGGGAACGGGATACGGGAACGGGATACGGGAACGGGATATGGGAACGGGATACGGGAACGGGATACGGAAACGGGATACAGTTACATGATACGGGTATGGGATACGGGAACGGGAGACGGGAACGGGATACGGGATACGGGAACGGGATACGGGAACGGGATACGAGAACGGGATACGGGAACGGGATACGGGAACGGGATACGGGAACGGGATACGGGAACGGGATACGGGAACGAAATACGGGAACGGGATACGGGAACGGTATACGGGAACGGGATACGGGAACGGGATACGGGAACGGGATACGGGAACGGGATACGGGAACGGGATACGGGATACGGGAACGGGATACGGAATACGGAATACGAGATACAGACTACGGACTACGGAATACCGAATACGGAATACGGAATACGGAATAAGGAATACGGAATACTGAATACGGAATACAAGATACGGGAAACGGCTAGCATATATAAATTAGCTGGCTATGTAAATTGCGCATCGCGCAATACAGGCCCTCTAGTCCCTATCCCTATATTATAAATCCTAAAAGATGACCCGCCGCCGCCGCCGCCGCCGCCGCCGGAGTGACGCCCTATATCGGTTCCTGTGCAGTCGTCTGATGAGTTATGAGGAGGATTTTTTCAGGACTTTTGGGTCCCGTGATTCAACAGGTCGTTTCAAGTTTTGGTGTTGATCCGACCGACGGTGCGGCGTCGGCACGTGCGCGCGTGCACCATTCGTTTAACATGGGAAACGCGACATTGTGAAATCGCGAAAATCGGGCAAGTTTCGCCCGGTTCCCCGGCCGCTTGCTCGGCAACCGAGAATCGCAGCGATATGCGAGCAACACTATGTGATAGATAATCGATTGGCCTTGCGTATAGGATGTCGGCCAGAGCGATGCGCGTGCCACGTGCAAAGGTGTGACCACTTTCATGATAAAATTGGCATATTCAGGATTACAATTGGTGCTCGGAAACCGTTCGACGTAGAAGGCTGAACCGGGCACCATTTTGCAGGCGCAGCGACCGTCTTCAAATTAGATGTGTTACTCAAGGCTGTGTGACTAATATTTTGGTGTTGAAGTTGAAATGCAATATTTTTGGACAATGCAATCCTTCACACCGCCGTAACACCCAAAACGAGGACAAACTTGACCGGCAAATTTACACAGACGGATAGCACTGTTCTTGCTGACCTATATCCACCCAAAATATACTGTAAATCGCTGATAGGGAACTTATGCTGAAGTCAAACGTAAACGATTACCGACGCTAACGTTGCGAAATAATTGCGTCGAATAAAATAGCCTTGTTTAAGTTTGCCCAAGACTGACACTGCCGCAGTCAAATTCATCAATGAGCGCATGACTAGCTGACGTCGCACCTCCCTCCCGGAGAGATTTTGTTGAAGCCGGTTGACATATTTCAGGCATGTAAACCGCTAAAATGTTTTGGCAGAGATTGCGAACGGGAACGAGATAAGGAAGAACACATGGGAACCAAATACGCCAACAAGATACGGAAACTGGGTACGAGAAAGGGATGCTGGAACGAAATACGGGAACAGGATACGGGAATGAGATACGGTAACTAGATATGGTAAGGAGATATTGGAACGGTGTACGAAATACAGGAATGAGATACGGGAGCGGGATACGGGAGCGGGATACGGGAACGGGATACGGGAACGCGATACGGAAACGACATACGGGAACGGGATACGGGATACGGGAACTGGATACGGGAACGGATACGGGAACGGATACGGGAACGGATACGGGAACGGATACGGGAACGGATACGGGAACGGATACGGGAACGGGATACGGGAACGGGATACGGGAATAGGATACGGGAACGGGATACGGGAACGGCATACGGGAACGGGAAACGGGATACGGGATACGGGGTACGGGAACGGAATACGGGAACGGAATACGGGAACGGAATACAGGAACGGGATACGGGAACGGGGTACGGTAACGGGATACGGGAACGGAATACGGGAACGGGATACAGGAGCGTGATACAGGAACGTGATACGGGAACGTGATACGGGAATGGGATACGGAAACAAGATACGGAAACGGGATACGGGAACGGGGACAGGAGTGGGAACGCGATACGGGATACTGGAACGGGATACGGCAAAGGGATACGGGAACGGGATACGGGAATGGGATACGGGAATGGGATACGGGAATGGGATACGGGAATGGGATACGGGAATGGGATACGGGAATGGGATACGGGAATGGGATACGGGAATGGAATACGGGAATGGGATACGGGAATGGGATACGGGAATGGGATACGGGAATGGGATACGGGAATGGGATACGGGAATAGAATACGGGAATGGGATACGGGAATGGGATACGGGAATGGGATACGGGAATGGGATACGGGAATGGGATACGGGAATGGGATACGGGAATGGGATACGGGAATGGGATACGGGAATGGGATACGGGAATGGGATACGGGAATGGAATACGGGAATGGGATACGGGAATGGGATACGGGAATGGGATACGGGAATGGGATACGGGAATGGGATACGGGAATGGGATACGGGAATGGGATACGGGAATGGTATACGGGAATGGGATACGGGAATGGGATACAGGATTGGGATACGGGAATGGGATACGGGAATGGAATACGGGAATGGGATACGGGAATGGGATGCGGGAATGGGATACGGGAATGGGATACGGGAATGGGATACGGGAATGGGATACGAGAATGGGATACGGGAACATGATATGGGATACGGGAACGGAATACGGGAACGGAATACGGGAACGGAATACGGGAACGGAATACGGGAACGGAATACGGGAACGGAATACGGGAACGGAATAAGGGAACGGAATACGGGAACGGAATACGGGAACGGGATACGAAAACGGGATACGGGAACGGGATACGGGACAGGGATAGGGTAACGGAATACATACGGAAACGGGATACGGGAACGGGATGCGGGAACTGGATACGGGAACGGGATACGGGAACGGGATACGGGAACGGGATATGGGATACGGGAACGGGTTACGGGAGCGGGTTACGGGCACGGGAGACGGGCACGGGATACGGGCACGAGATACGGGCACGGGATACGGGCACGGGATACGGGCACGGGATACGGGCACGGGATAGGGGCAAGGGATACGGGCACGGATTACGGGCACGGGATACGGGCACGGGATACGGGCACGGGATACGGGCACGGGATACGGGCACGGGATACGGGCACGGGATACGGGCACGGGATACGGGCACGGGATACGGGCACGGGATACGAGCACGGGATACGGGCACGGGATACGGACACGGGGTACGGGAACGGAATACGGGAACGGGATACGGGAACGGGAAACGGTAACGGGATACGGGAACGGGATACGGGATGCAGGATACGGGAACGGGATACAGGAACGGGATATGGGAACGGGATACGGGAACGGGATACGAGAACGGGATACCGGAACGGGATACGGGAACGGGATACGGGAACGGAATACAGGAACGGGAACGGGATACGGTGAACGGCATACGGGATACGGGAACGGGATACGGGAACGGGATACGGGAACGGGATACGGGAACGGGATACGGGAACGGGATACGGGAACGGGATACGGGAACGGGGAACGGGATACGGGAACGGGATACGGGAAAGGGATACGGGAACGGGATAGGGGAACGGGACACGGGAACGGGATACGGGAACGGGATACGGGAACGGGATACGGGAACGGGATACGGGAACGGGATACGGGATACGTGTACGGGATACGGGAACGGGATACGGGAAGGGGATACGGGAAGGGGATACGGGAACGGGATACGGGAACGGGATACGGGAACGGGATACGGGAACGGGATACGGGAACGGGATACGGGAACGGGATACGGGAACGGGATACGGGAACGGGATACTGGAACGGGACACGGGAACGGGATACGGGAACGGGATACGGGATACGGGAACGGGATACGGGAACGGGATACGGTATCGGGATACGGGAACGGGGAAACGGGATACGGGAACGGGATATGTGAACTGAATACGAGAACGGGATACGGGAACGGGATACGGGAACGGGATACGATAACGGGATACGGGAACGGGATACGGGAACGGGATACGGGAAAGGGACACGGGAACGGGATACGGGAACGGGATACGGGAACGGGATACGGGATACGGGAACGGGATACGGGAACGGGATACGGGAACGGGATACGGGAACGTGATACGGGAACGTGATACGGAATACGGGATACGGAAACGGGATACGTAATACGGAATACGGAATACGGAATACGGAATACGGAATACGGAATACGGAATACGAGATACGGAATACGGAATACGGAATCATGAATACGGAATACGGAATACGGGACACTAGAAACGGCTAGCATATATACATAAGCTGGCTATATAAATTGCGCATCGCGCAATAAAGGCCCTCTAGTCCCTATATTATAAATCCTAAAAGATGACCCGCCGCCGCCGCCGCCGCCGCCGCCGGAGTGACGCCCTAAATCGGTTCCTGTGCAGTCGTCTGATGAGTTATGAGGAGGATTTTTTCAGGACTTTTGGGTCCCGTGATTCAACAGGTCGTATCAAGTTTTGGTGTTGATCCGACCGACGGTGCGGCGTCGGCACGTGCGCGCGTGCGCCATTCGTTTAACATGGGAAACGCGACATTGTGAAATCGCGAAAATCGGGCAAGTTTCGCCCGGTTCCCCGGCCGCTTGCTCGGCAACCGAGAATCGCAGCGATATGCGAGCAACACTATGTGATAGATAATCGATTGGCCTTGCGTATAGGATGTCGGCCAGAGCAATGCGCGTGCCACGTGCAAAGGTGTGACCACTTTCATGATAAAATTGGCATATTCAGGATTACAATTGGTGCTCGGAAACCGTTCGACGTAGAAGGCTGAACCGGGCACCATTTTGCAGACGCAGCGACCGTCTTCAAATTAGATGTGTTACTCAAAGCTGTGTGACTAATATGTTGGAGTTGAAGTTGAAATGCAATATTTTTGGACAATGCAATCCTTCACACCGCCGTAACACCCAAAACGAGGACAAACTTGACCGGCAAATTTACACAGACGGATAGCACTGTTCTTGCTGACCTATATCCACCCAAAATATTCTGTAAATCGCTGATAGGGAACTTATGCTGAAGTCAAACGTAAACGATTACCGACGCTAACGTTGCGAAATAATTGCGTCGAATAAAATAGCCTTGTTTAAGTTTGCCCAAGACTGACACTGCCGCAGTCAAATTCATCAATGAGCGCATGACTAGCTGACGTCGCACCTCCCTCCCGGAGAGATTTTGTTGAAGCCGGTTGACATATTTCAGGCATGTAAACCGCTAAAATGTTTTGGCAGAGATTGCGAACGGGAACGAGATAAGGAAGAACACATGGGAACCAAATACGCCAACAAGATACGGAAACTGTGTACGAGAAAGGGATGCTGGAACGAAATACGGGAACAGGATACGGGAATGAGATACGGTAACTAGATATGGTAAGGAGATATTGGAACGGTGTACGAAATACGGGAATGAGATACGGGAGCGGGATACGGGAGCGGGATACGGGAACGGGATACGGGAACGCGATACGGAAACGACATACGGGAACGGGATACGGGATACGGGATACGGGATACGGGAACTGGATACGGGAACGGATACGGGAACGGATACGGGAACGGATACGGGAACGGATACGGGAACGGATACGGGAACGGGATACGGGAACGGGATACGGGAATAGGATGCGGGAACGGGATACGGGAACGGCATACGGGAACGGGAAACGGGATACGGGATACGGGTACGGGAACGGAATACGGGAACGGAATACGGGAACGGAATACAGGAACGGGATACGGGAACGGGGTACGGTAACGGGATACGGGAACGGAATACGGGAACGGGATACAGGAGCGTGATACAGGAACGTGATACGGGAACGTGATACGGGAATGGGATACGGAAACAAGATACGGAAACGGGATACGGGAACGGGGACAGGAGTGGGAACGCGATACGGGATACTGGAACGGGATACGGCAACGGGATACGGGAACGGGATATGGGAACGGGATACGGGAATGGGATACGGGAATGGGATACGGGAATGGGATACGGGAATGGGATACGGGAATGGGATACGGGAATGGCATACGGGAATGGGATACGGGAATGGGATACGGGAATGGGATACGGGAATGGGATACGGGAATGGGATACGGGAATGGGATACGGGAATGGAATACGGGAATGGGATACGGGAATTGGATACGGGAATGGGATACGGGAATGGGATACGGGAATGGGATACGGGAATGGGATACGGGAATGGTATACGGGAATGGGATACGGGAATGGGATACAGGATTGGGATACGGGAATGGGATACGGGAATGGAATACGGGAATGGGATACGGGAATGGGATACGGGAATGGGATACGGGAATGGGATACGGGAATGGGATACGGGAATGGGATACGAGAATGGGATACGGGAACATGATATGGGATACGGGAACGGAATACGGGAACGGAATACGGGAACGGAATACGGGAACGGAATACGGGAACGGAATACGGGAACGGAATACGGGAACGGAATACGGGAACGGAATACGGGAACGGGATACGAAAACGGGATACGGGAACGGGATACGGGACAGGGATAGGGTAACGGAATACATACGGAAACGGGATACGGGAACGGGATACGGGAACGGGATACGGGAACGGGATACGGGATACGGGAACGGGTTACGGGAGCGGGTTACGGGCACGGGAGACGGGCACGGGATACGGGCACGAGATACGGGCACGGGATACGGGCACGGGATACGGGCACGGGATACGGGCACGGGATAGGGGCAAGGGATACGGGCACGGATTACGGGCACGGGATACGGGCACGGGATACGGGCACGGGATACGGGCACGGGATACGGGCACGGGATACGGGCACGGGATACGGGCACGGGATACGAGCACGGGATACGGGCACGGGATACGGACACGGGATACGGGAACGGAATACGGGAACGGGATACGGGAACGGGAAACGGTAACGGGATACGGGAACGGGATACGGGATGCAGGATACGGGAACGGGATACAGGAACGGGATATGGGAACGGGATACGGGAACGGGATACGAGAACGGGATACCGGAACGGGATACGGGAAAGGGATACGGGAACGGAATACAGGAACGGGAACGGGATACGGTGAACGGCATACGGGATACGGGAACGGGATACGGGAACGGGATACGGGAACGGGATACGGGAACGGGATACGGGAACGGGATACGGGAACGGGATACGGGAACGGGATACGGGAACGGGATACGGGAACGGGATACGGGAACGGGATACGGGAAAGGGATACGGGAACGGGATACGGGAACGGGATACGGGAACGGGATAGGGGAACGGGATACGGGAACGGGATACGGGAACGGGATACGGGAACGGGATACGGGAACGGGATACGGGAACGGGATACGGGAACGGGATACGGGATACGGGTACGGGATACGGGAACGGGATACGGGAAGGGGATACGGGAAGGGGATACGGGAACAGGATACGGGAACGGGATACGGGAACGGGATACGGGAACGGGATACGGGAACGGGATACGGGAACGGGATACTGGAACGGGACACGGGAACGGGATACGGGAACGGGATACGGGATACGGGAACGGGATACGGGAACGGGATACGGTATCGGGATACGGGAACGGGGAAACGGGATACGGGAACGGGATACGTGAACGGAATACGAGAACGGGATACGGGAACGGGATACGGGAACGAGATACGATAACGGGATACGGGAACGGGATACGGGAACGGGATACGGGAAAGGGATACGGGAACGGGATACGGGAACGGGATACGGGAACGGGATACGGGATACGGGAACGGGATACGGGAACGGGATACGGGAACGGGATACGGGAACGTGATACGGGAACGGGATACGGAATACGGGATACGGAAACGGGATACGTAATACGGAATACGGAATACGGAATACGGAATACGGAATACGGAATACGGAATACGAGATACGGAATACGGAATACGGAATCATGAATACGGAATACGGAATACGGGACACTAGAAACGGCTAGCATATATACATAAGCTGGCTATATAAATTGCGCATCGCGCAATAAAGGCCCTCTAGTCCCTATATTATAAATCCTAAAAGATGACCCGCCGCCGCCGCCGCCGCCGCCGCCGGAGTGACGCCCTAAATCGGTTCCTGTGCAGTCGTCTGATGAGTTATGAGGAGGATTTTTTCAGGACTTTTGGGTCCCGTGATTCAACAGGTCGTATCAAGTTTTGGTGTTGATCCGACCGACGGTGCGGCGTCAGCACGTGCGCGCGTGCGCCATTCGTTTAACATGGGAAACGCGACATTGTGAAATCGCGAAAATCGGGCAAGTTTCGCCCGGTTCCCCGGCCG
Organism: Chirona hameri; assembly: GCA_036785665.1. Classification (NCBI taxonomy): domain Eukaryota; kingdom Metazoa; phylum Arthropoda; class Thecostraca; order Balanomorpha; family Balanidae; genus Chirona; species Chirona hameri. The sequence goes on from JAXIVJ010000913.1 coordinate 133,318, forward strand.
CTTGCTCGGCAACCGAGAATCGCAGCGATATGCGAGCAACACTATGTGATAGATAATCGATTGGCCTTGCGTATAGGATGTCGGCCAGAGCAATGCGCGTGCCACGTGCAAAGGTGTGACCACTTTCATGATAAAATTGGCATATTCAGGATTACAATTGGTGCTCGGAAACCGTTCGACGTAGAAGGCTGAACCGGGCACCATTTTGCAGACGCAGCGACCGTCTTCAAATTAGATGTGTTACTCAAAGCTGTGTGACTAATATGTTGGAGTTGAAGTTGAAATGCAATATTTTTGGACAATGCAATCCTTCACACCGCCGTAACACCCAAAACGAGGACAAACTTGACCGGCAAATTTACACAGACGGATAGCACTGTTCTTGCTGACCTATATCCACCCAAAATATTCTGTAAATCGCTGATAGGGAACTTATGCTGAAGTCAAACGTAAACGATTACCGACGCTAACGTTGCAAAATAATTGCGTCGAATAAAATAGCGTCGTTTAAGTTTGCCCAAGACTGACACTGCCGCAGCCAAATTCATCAATGAGCGCATGACTAGCAGACGTCGCACCTCCCTCCCGGGGAGATTTTGTTGAAGCCGGTTGACATATGTCAGGCATGTAAACCGCTAAAATGTTTTGGCAGAGACTGCGACACGGGAACGAGATACGGTAAGAAGATATGGGAACGAAATACGGCAACAAGATACGGAACTGGGTACGGAAAGGGATGCTGGAACGAGATACGAGAACACGATACGGGAATGAGATACGGTAACTAGATATGGTAAGGAGATATCGGAACGGTGTACTAGATACGGGAATAAGATACGGGAGCAGCATACGGGAACGGGTCACGGGAACGGGCTACGGGAACGGGCTACGGGAACGGGCTACGGGAACGGGAACGGGATACGGGAACGGGATACGGGAACGAGATACGGGAACGGGATACGGGAACGGGATACGGGAACGGGATACGGGAACGGGATACGGGAACGGGATACGGGAACGGGATACGGGAACGGGATACAGGAACGTGATACGGGAACGTGATACGGGAATTGGATACGGAAACAAAATACGGAAACGGGATACGAGAACGGGGACTGGAGTGGGAGCCCGATACGGGATACTGGAACGGGATACGGCAACGGGATACAGGAATGGGATACGGCAACGGGTACGGGAATGGGATACGGGAATGGGATACGGGAATGGGATACAGGAATGGGATACGGGAATGGGATACGGGAATGGGATACGGAAATGGGATACGGGAATGGGATACGGGAATGGGATACGGGAATGGGATACGGGAACATGATATGGGATACGGCAACGGGATACGGGAACAGAATACGGGAACGGAATACGGGAACGGAATACGGGAACGGAATACGGGAACGGAATACGGGAACGGAATACGGGAACGGAATACGGGAACTGGATACGAGAACGAGATAGGGGAACGGGATACGGGAACGGGATGCGGGAACGGGATAGGGTAAAGGGATACGGAAACGGGATACGGGAACGGGATACAGGAACGGGATACGGGAACGGGATACGGGAACGGGATACGGGAACTGGATACGGGAACGGGATACGGGAACGGGATACGGGAACGGGATACGGGAACGGGATACGGGAACGGGATACGGGAACGGGATACGGGAACGGGATACGGGAACGGGATACGGGAACGGGATACGGAATACGGGAATGGGATACGGAACGGTATACGGGAACGCGATACGGGAACGGGATACGGGATACGGGAACGGGATACGGGAACGGGATACGGGAACGGGATACGGGAACGGGATACGGGAACGGGAACGGGATACGGGAACGGGATACGGGAATAGGATACGGGAACAGGATACGGGAACGGGATATGGGAACGGGATACGGGAACGGGATACGGGAACGGGATAAGAGAAAGGGATACAGTTGTATGATACGGGAACGGGATCGGGATACGGGAACGGGATACGGGAACGGGATACGGGAACGGGATACGGGAACGGGATACGGGAACGGGATACGGGAACGGGATACGGGAACGGGATACGGGAACGAGATACGGGAACGGGATACGGGAACGGGATACGGGAACGGGATACGGGAACGGGATACGGGAACAGGATACGGGAACGGGATACGGGAACTGGATACGGGATACGGTTTACGGGAATAGGATACGGGAACGGGATCGGGATACCCGAACGGGATACGGGAACGGGATGCGGGAACGGGATACGGGATACGGGAACGGGATACGGGAACGGGATACGGGAACGAGAACGGGATACTGGAACGGGATAATGGAACGGGATACGGGAACTGGATATGGGAACGGGATACGGGAACGGGATACGGGAACCGGATACGGGAGCCAGATACGGGAAACGGATACGGGAACGGGATAAGGGAACAGGATACGGGAACGGGATACGGTAACGGGATACGGAAACGGGATACGGAAACGGGATACGGAAACGGGATACGGAAACGGGATACGGAAACGGGATAAGGAAACTGGATACTGAAACGGGATACGGAAACGGGATACGGGAACTGGATACGGGAACGGGATACGGGAACGGGATACGGGAACGGGATACGGGAACGGGATACGGGAACGGGATACGGGAACGGGATACGGGAACGGGATACGGGAACGGGATATGAAAACGGGATACAGGATAAGGGAACGGGATACGGGAACGGGATATGGGAACGGGATACGGAAACGGGTTACAAGAACGAGACACGGTATACGGGCACGGGATACGTAAACAGGATACGGAAACGGGATACCGGAACGGGATACCGGAACGGGATACCGGAACGGGATACCGGAACGGGATACCGGAACGGGATACGGGAACGGGATACGGGAACGGGACACGGGAACGGGATACGGAAACGGGATACGCGAACGCGATACAGAAACGAGATACGGGAACGGGTTATGGGAACGGGATCCGGGAAGGGGATACGGGAACGCGATTCGGGAACGGGATAGGGGAACGGGAACAGGATACGGGAACAGGATACGGGAAGAGGATACGGGAACAGGATACGGGAACAGGATACGGGAACAGGATACGGGAACAAGATTCGGGAACAGGATACGGGAACAGGATACAGGAACAGGATACAGGAACAAGATACGGGAACAGGATACGGGAACAGGATAAGGGAACGCGATACGGAAACGGGATACGAGAACGGGAACGGGATACTGGTACGGGATAATGGTACGAGATACTGGTACGGGATACTGGTACGGAATACAGGAACGGGATACGGGAACGGGATACGGCAACGGGATACGGCAACGGGATACGGCAACGAGATACGGCAACGGGATAAGGCAATGGGATACGGCAAAGGGATACGACAACGGGATACGGCAACGGGATACGGCAACGGGATACGGCAACGGGATACGCCAACGTGATACGGCAACGTGATACGGGAACGGGATACGGGAACGGGATACGGGAACGGGATACGTGAACGGGATACGGGAACAGGATACGGGAACGGGATACGGGATACGGGATACGGGATACGGGATACGGTAACGGGATACGGGATACGGGAACGGGATACGGGAACGGGATACGGGAACGGGATACGGAATACGGGATACGGAAACGGGATACGTAATACGGAATACGGAATACGGAATACGGAATACGGAATACGGAATACGGAATACGGAATACGAGATACGGAATACGGAATACGGAATCATGAATACGGAATACGGAATACGGGACACTAAAAACGGCTAGCATATATACATAAGCTGGCTATATAAATTGCGCATCGCGCAATAAAGGCCCTCTAGTCCCTATATTATAAATCCTAAAAGATGACCCGCCGCCGCCGCCGCCGCCGCCGCCGGAGTGACGCCCTAAATCGGTTCCTGTGCAGTCGTCTGATGAGTTATGAGGAGGATTTTTTTCAGGACTTTTGGGTCCCGTGATTCAACAGGTCGTATCAAGTTTTGGTGTTGATCCGACCGACGGTGCGGCGTCGGCACGTGCGCGCTTGCGCCATTTGTTTAACATGGGAAACGCGACATTGTGAAATCGCGAAAATCGGGCAAGTTTCGCCCGGTTCCCCGGCCGCTTGCTCGGCAACCGAGAATCGCAGCGATATGCGAGCAACACTATGTGATAGATAATCGATTGGCCTTGCGTATAGGATGTCGGCCAGAGCAATGCGCGTGCCACGTGCAAAGGTGTGACCACTTTCATGATAAAATTGGCATATTCAGGATTACAATTGGTGCTCGGAAACCGTTCGACGTCGAAGGCTGAACCGGGCACCATTTTGCAGACGCAGCGACCGTCTTCAAATTAGATGTGTTACTCAAAGCTGTGTGACTAATATGTTGGAGTTGAAGTTGAAATGCAATATTTTTGGACAATGCAATCCTTCACACCGCCGTAACACCCAAAACGAGGACAAACTTGACCGGCAAATTTACACAGACGGATAGCACTGTTCTTGCTGACCTATATCCACCCAAAATATTCTGTAAATCGCTGATAGGGAACTTATGCTGAAGTCAAACGTAAACGATTACCGACGCTAACGTTGCAAAATAATTGCGTCGAATAAAATAGCGTCGTTTAAGTTTGCCCAAGACTGACACTGCCGCAGCCAAATTCATCAATGAGCGCATGACTAGCAGACGTCGCACCTCCCTCCCGGGGAGATTTTGTTGAAGCCGGTTGACATACGTCAGGCATGTAAACCGCTAAAATGTTTTGGCAGAGACTGCGACACGGGAACGAGATACGGTAAGAAGATATGGGAACGAAATACGGCAACAAGATACGGAACTGGGTACGGAAAGGGATGCTGGAACGAGATACGAGAACACGATACGGGAATGAGATACGGTAACTAGATATGGTAAGGAGATATCGGAACGGTGTACTAGATACGGGAATAAGATACGGGAGCGGCATACGGGAACGGGTCACGGGAACGGGCTACGGGAACGGGCTACGGGAACGGGAACGGGATACGGGAACGGGATACGGGAACGAGATACGGGAACGGGATACGGGAACGGGATACGGGAACGGGATACGGGAACGGGATACGGGAACGGGATACGGGAACGGGATACGGGAACGGGATACAGGAACGTGATACGGGAACGTGATACGGGAATGGGATACGGAAACAAAATACGGAAACGGGATACGAGAACGGGGACTGGAGTGGGAGCCCGATACGGGATACTGGAACGGGATACGGCAACGGGATACAGGAATGGGATACGGCAACGGGTACGGGAATGGGATACGGGAATGGGATACGGGAATGGGATACGGGAATGGGATACGGAAATGGGATACGGGAATGGGATACGGGAATGGGATACGGGAATGGGATACGGGAACATGATATGGGATACGGCAACGGGATACGGGAACAGAATACGGGAACGGAATACGGGAACGGAATACGGGAACGGAATACGGGAACGGAATACGGGAACGGAATACGGGAACTGGATACGAGAACGAGATAGGGGAACGGGATACGGGAACGGGATGCGGGAACGGGATAGGGTAAAGGGATACGGAAACGGGATACGGGAACGGGATACAGGAACGGGATACGGGAACGGGATACGGGAACGGGACACGGGAACGGGATACGGGAACGGGATACGGGAACGGGATACGGGAACGGGATACGGGAACGGGATACGGGAACGGGATACGGGAACGGGATACGGGAACGGGATACGGGAACGGGATACGGGAACGGGATACGGGAACGGGATACGGGAACGGGATACGGGAACGGGATACGGGAACGGGATACGGGAACGGGATACGGAATACGGGAATGGGATACGGAACGGTATACGGGAACGCGATACGGGAACGGGATACGGGATACGGGAACGGGATACGGGAACGGGATACGGGAACGGGATACGGGAACGGGATACGGGAACGGGATACGGGAACGGGATACGGGAACGGGATACGGGAACGGGAACGGGATACGGGAACGGGATACGGGAATAGGATACGTGAACAGGATACGGGAACGGGATATGGGAACGGGATACGGGAACGGGATACGGGAACGGGATACGGGAACGGGATAAGAGAAAGGGATACAGTTGTATGATACGGGAACGGGATCGGGATACGGGAACGGGATACGGGAACGGGATACGGGAACGGGATACGGGAACGGGATACGGGAACGGGATACGGGAACGGGATACGGGAACGGGATACGGGAACGGGATACGGGAACGGGATACGGGAACGGGATACGGGAACGGGATACGGGAACGAGATACGGGAACGGGATACGGGAACGGGATACGGGAACGGGATACGGGAACGGGATACGGGAACAGGATACGGGAACGGGATACGGGAACTGGATACGGGATACGGTTTACGGGAATAGGATACGGGAACGGGATCGGGATACCCGAACGGGATACGGGAACGGGATACGGGAACGGGATACGGGATACGGGAACGGGATACGGGAACGGGATACGGGAACGAGAACGGGATACTGGAACGGGATAATGGAACGGGATACGGGAACTGGATATGGGAACGGGATACGGGAACGGGATACGGGAACCGGATACGGGAGCCAGATACGGGAACCGGATACGGGAACGGGATAAGGGAACAGGATACGGGAACGGGATACGGTAACGGGATACGGAAACGGGATACGGAAACGGGATACGGAAACGGGATACGGAAACGGGATACGGAAACGGGATAAGGAAACTGGATACTGAAACGGGATACGGAAACGGGATACGGGAACTGGATACGGGAACGGGATACGGGAACGGGATACGGGAACGGGATACGGGAACGGGATACGGGAACGGGATACGGGAACGGGATACGGGAACGGGATACGGGAACGGGATACGAAAACGGGATACAGGATAAGGGAACGGGATACGGGAACGGGATATGGGAACGGGATACGGAAACGGGTTACAAGAACGAGACACGGTATACGGGCACGGGATACGTAAACAGGATACGGAAACGGGACACCGGAACGGGATACCGGAACGGGATACCGGAACGGGATACCGGAACGGGATACCGGAACGGGATACCGGAACGGGATACCGGAACGGGATACCGGAACGGGATACCGGAACGGGATACCGGAACGGGATACGGGAATGGGATACGGGAACGGGACACGGGAACGGGATACGGAAACGGGATACGCGAACGGGATACAGAAACGAGATACGGGAACGGGTTATGGGAACGGGATCCGGGAAGGGGATACGGGAACGCGATTCGGGAACGGGATAGGGGAACGGGAACAGGATACGGGAACAGGATACGGGAACAGGATACGGGAACAGGATACGGGAACAGGATACGGGAACAAGATTCGGGAACAGGATACGGGAACAGGATACAGGAACAGGATACGGGAACAAGATACGGGAACAGGATACGGGAACAGGATAAGGGAACGCGATACGGAAACGGGATACGAGAACGGGAACGGGATACTGGTACGGGATAATGGTACGAGATACTGGTACGGGATACTGGTACGGAATACAGGAACGGGATACGGGAACGGGATACGGCAACGGGATACGGCAAAGGGATACGGCAACGGGATACGGCAACGGGATACGGCAATGGGATACGGCAAAGGGATACGACAACGGGATACGGCAACGGGATACGGCAACGGGATACGGCAACGGGATACGCCAACGTGATACGGCAACGTGATACGGGAACGGGATACGGGAACGGGATACGGGAACGGGATACGTGAACGGGATACGGGAACAGGATACGGGAACGGGATACGGGATACGGGATACGGGATACGGTAACGGGATACGGGATACGGGAACGGGATACGGGAACGGGATACGGGAACGGGATACGGGAACGGGATACGGGAACGGGATACGGGAACTGGATACTGGAACGGGATACGGGAACGTGATACGGGAACGGGATACGGTAACGGGATACGGTAACGGGATACGGGCACGGGGAACGGGATACGGGCACGGGGAACGGGATACGGGCACGGGGAACGGGATACGGGAACGGGATACGGGAACGGGATACGGGAACGAGATACGGGAACGGGATACGGGAACGGGATACGGGAACGGGATACGGGAACGGGATACGGGAACAGGATACGGGAACGGGATACGGGAACTGGATACGGGATACGGTTTACGGGAATAGGATACGGGAACGGGATCGGGATACCCGAACGGGATACGGGAACGGGATACGGGAACGGGATACGGGATACGGGAACGGGATACGGGAACGGGATACGGGAACGAGAACGGGATACTGGAACGGGATAATGGAACGGGATACGGGAACTGGATATGGGAACGGGATACGGGAACGGGATACGGGAACCGGATACGGGAGCCAGATACGGGAACCGGATACGGGAACGGGATAAGGGAACAGGATACGGGAACGGGATACGGTAACGGGATACGGAAACGGGATACGGAAACGGGATACGGAAACGGGATACGGAAACGGGATACGGAAACGGGATACGGAAACGGGATAAGGAAACTGGATACTGAAACGGGATACGGAAACGGGATACGGGAACTGGATACGGGAACGGGATACGGGAACGGGATACGGGAACGGGATACGGGAACGGGATACGGGAACGGGATACGGGAACGGGATACGGGAACGGGATACGGGAACGGGATACGGGAACGGGATACGAAAACGGGATACAGGATAAGGGAACGGGATACGGGAACGGGATATGGGAACGGGATACGGAAACGGGTTACAAGAACGAGACACGGTATACGGGCACGGGATACGTAAACAGGATACGGAAACGGGACACCGGAACGGGATACCGGAACGGGATACCGGAACGGGATACCGGAACGGGATACCGGAACGGGATACCGGAACGGGATACCGGAACGGGATACCGGAACGGGATACCGGAACGGGATACGGGAACGGGATACGGGAACGGGACACGGGAACGGGATACGGAAACGGGATACGCGAACGGGATACAGAAACGAGATACGGGAACGGGTTATGGGAACGGGATCCGGGAAGGGGTACGGGAACGCGATTCGGGAACGGGATAGGGGAACGGGAACAGGATACGGGAACAGGATACGGGAACAGGATACGGGAACAGGATACGGGAACAGGATACGGGAACAAGATTCGGGAACAGGATACGGGAACAGGATACAGGAACAGGATACGGGAACAAGATACGGGAACAGGATACGGGAACAGGATAAGGGAACGCGATACGGAAACGGGATACGAGAACGGGAACGGGATACTGGTACGGGATAATGGTACGAGATACTGGTACGGGATACTGGTACGGAATACAGGAACGGGATACGGGAACGGGATACGGCAACGGGATACGGCAAAGGGATACGGCAACGGGATACGGCAACGGGATACGGCAATGGGATACGGCAAAGGGATACGACAACGGGATACGGCAACGGGATACGGCAACGGGATACGGCAACGGGATACGCCAACGTGATACGGCAACGTGATACGGGAACGGGATACGGGAACGGGATACGGGAACGGGATACGTGAACGGGATACGGGAACAGGATACGGGAACGGGATACGGGATACGGGATACGGGATACGGTAACGGGATACGGGATACGGGAACGGGATACGGGAACGGGATACGGGAACGGGATACGGGAACGGGATACGGGAACGGGATACGGGAACTGGATACTGGAACGGGATACGGGAACGTGATACGGGAACGGGATACGGTAACGGGATACGGTAACGGGATACGGGCACGGGGAACGGGATACGGGCACGGGGAACGGGATACGGGCACGGGGAACGGGATACGGGAACGGGATACGGGAACGGGATACGGGACACGGAAACGGGATACGGGAAAGGGATACCGGAAAAGGATGCGGGAACGTGATACGGGATACGGGAATGAGACACGGGAACAGCAACAGGCAAGAAATACGGGAACAGGGTACGGGATACGGGAGACGTAATCCAGAATATGGGATACGGGACACGTGATACGGGATACAGGATGCGGGATGCGGGATGCAGGATGCAGGATGCAGGATGGGGGATGCGGGATGCGGGATACAGTATACCGAAATCGGGTACAGGAACGGGATCCGGGATTCGGGAACGGGATATTAGCTGCCTATATAAATTGAAGGCTATATAAATTGCGCATCGCGCAATACAGGCCCTCTAGTCTCTATCTCTATATTATAAATCCTAAAAGATGACCCGCCGCCGCCGCCGCCGCCGCCGGAGTGACGCCCTAAATCGGTTCCTGTGCAGTCGTCTGATAAGTTATGAGAGTGATTTTTTCAGCACTTTTGGGTCCCGTGATTCAACAGGTCGTATCAAGTTTTGGTGTCGGTCCGACCGATGGTGCGGCGTCGGCACGTGCGCGCGTGCGCCATTCGTTTAACATGGGAAACGCGACATTGTGAAATCGCGAAAAATGGGCAAGTTTCGCCCGGTTCCCCGGCCGCTTGCTCGGCAAACGAGAATCGCAGCGATATGCGAGCAACACTATGTGATAGATAATCGATTGGCCTTGCGTATAGCATGTCGTCCAGAGCGATGTGCGTGCCAAGTGCAAAGTTGTGACCACTTTCATGATAAAATTGGCATATTCAGGATTTAAATTGGTGCTCGGAAACCGTTCGACGTAAAAGGCTGATCCGGGCACCATTTTGCAGGCGCAGCGACCGTCTTCAAATTATATGTGTTACTCAAAGCTGTGCGTCTAATATTTTGGAGTTGAAGTTGAAATGCAATATCTTTGGACAATTTAATCCTTCACACCGCCGTAACACCCAAAACGAGGACAAACTTGACCGGCAAATTTACACTGACGGATAGCACCGTTCTTGCTGACCTATATCCACCCAAAATATTCTGTAAAACGCTCATAGGTAACTTATGCTGAAGTCAAACGTAAACGATTACCAACGCTAATGTTGCGAAATAATTTCGTCGAATAAAATAGTATCGTTTAAGTTTGCCCAAGACTGCCACTGCCGCAGTCAAATTCATCAATGAGCGCATGACTAGCTGACGTCGCACCTCCCTCCCGGGGAGATTTTGTTGAAGCCGGTTGACATATTTTAGGCATGTAAACCGCTAAAATGTTTTGGCAGAGACTGCGACACGGGAAAGAGATACGGTAAGAAGATATGGGAACGAAATACGGCAACAAGATACGGAAACTGGGTACGAGAAAGGGATGCTGGAACGAGATACGGGAACAGAATACGGGAATGAGATACGTTAACTAGATATGGTAAGGAGATATCGGAACGGTGTACAAGAAACGGGAATGAGATACGGGAACGGGTTACGGGAACGGGTTACGGGAACGGGTTACGGGAACGGGTTACGGGAACGGGTTACGGGAACGGGTTACGGGAACGGGTTACGGGAACGGATTACGGGAACGGGTTACGGGAACGGGTTACGGGATCGGGATAAGAGAACGGGATACGGGATCGGGATACGTTAACAGGATACGGGAACGGGATACGGGAAAAGGATACGAGATACGGGAAAAGGATACGAGATACGGGAACGGGATTCCGGAACGGGATACGGGAACGGGATACGGGAACGGGATACGGGAACGGGATACGGGAACGGGATACGGGAACGGGATACGGGAGCGGCATACGGGAACGGGATACGGGAAGGGGATACGGGAACGGGATACGGGAACGTCATACGGGAACGGGATATGGGAACGGGATATGGGAACGGGATATGGGAACGTGATACGGGAACGGGATACGGAAACGGGAACGGGATACGGGATACCGGATACGGGAATGGGATACGGGAATGGGATACGGGAATGGGATACGGGAACGGGATACGGGACATGGAACGAGATACGGGAAGGGATACGGGAACGGGATACGGGAACAGGATACGGGAACGGGATACGGGAACGGGATACGGGAACGGGATACAGGAACGGGATACGGGAACGGGATACGGGAACGGGATACGGAAACGGGATACGGGATACGGGAACGGGATAAGGGAACGGGATACGGGAACGGCATACGGGAACGGGATACGAGCACGGGATACAATATACGGGAACTGGATACGGAACGTGATACGGGAACGGGAAACAGGAAGCGGATTCGGAAACTGGATACGGGAGCGGGATAAAGGATACGGGATCGGATACGTGAACGGGATACGAGATACGGAAACGGGAAACGAGATACGGGATACGGGAACGGGATACGGGATACGGGAACGGGAACGGGAACGGGATACTGGAACGGGATACGGTAACGTGATACGGTAACGTGATACGGGAACGTGATACGGGAACGTGATACTGGAACGTGATACTGGAACGGGATGCGGAAACGAGATACGGAAACGGGATACGGGAACGTGAACGGGAACGGGAACGGGAACGAGAACTGGAGAGGGAGCGGGACACGGTATACGGTATACGGGATATGGTATACGAGAACAGGATACGGGATACGGGATACGGGATACGGGATACGGGATACGGGATACGGGATACGGGATACGGGATACGGGATACGGGATACCGGATACGGGATACCGGATACGGGATACCGGATACGGGATACCGGATACGGGATACCGGATACGGGATACCGGATACGGGATACCGGATACGGGATACCGGATACGGGATACCGGATACGGGATACCGGATACGGGAACGGGATACTGGAACGGGATACGGGAACGGGATACGGGAACGGGATACGGGAACGGGATACGGGAACGGGATACGGGAACGGGATACGGGAACGGGATACGGGAACGGGAACGGGATACGGGAACGGGATACGGGAACGGGATACGAGAACGGGATACGGGAACGGGATACGGGAACTGGATACTGGAACGGGATACGGGAACGTGATACGGGAACGGGATACGGTAACGGGATACGGTAACGGGATACGGGCACGGGGAACGGGATACGGGCACGGGGAACGGGATACGGGCACGGGGAACGGGATACGGGAACGGGATACGGGAACGGGATACGGGAACGAGATACGGGAACGGGATACGGGAACGGGATACGGGAACGGGATACGGGAACGGGATACGGGAACAGGATACGGGAACGGGATACGGGAACTGGATACGGGATACGGTTTACGGGAATAGGATACGGGAACGGGATCGGGATACCCGAACGGGATACGGGAACGGGATACGGGAACGGGATACGGGATACGGGAACGGGATACGGGAACGGGATACGGGAACGAGAACGGGATACTGGAACGGGATAATGGAACGGGATACGGGAACTGGATATGGGAACGGGATACGGGAACGGGATACGGGAACCGGATACGGGAGCCAGATACGGGAACCGGATACGGGAACGGGATAAGGGAACAGGATACGGGAACGGGATACGGTAACGGGATACGGAAACGGGATACGGAAACGGGATACGGAAACGGGATACGGAAACGGGATACGGAAACGGGATACGGAAACGGGATAAGGAAACTGGATACTGAAACGGGATACGGAAACGGGATACGGGAACTGGATACGGGAACGGGATACGGGAACGGGATACGGGAACGGGATACGGGAACGGGATACGGGAACGGGATACGGGAACGGGATACGGGAACGGGATACGGGAACGGGATACGGGAACGGGATACGAAAACGGGATACAGGATAAGGGAACGGGATACGGGAACGGGATATGGGAACGGGATACGGAAACGGGTTACAAGAACGAGACACGGTATACGGGCACGGGATACGTAAACAGGATACGGAAACGGGACACCGGAACGGGATACCGGAACGGGATACCGGAACGGGATACCGGAACGGGATACCGGAACGGGATACCGGAACGGGATACCGGAACGGGATACCGGAACGGGATACCGGAACGGGATACGGGAACGGGATACGGGAACGGGACACGGGAACGGGATACGGAAACGGGATACGCGAACGGGATACAGAAACGAGATACGGGAACGGGTTATGGGAACGGGATCCGGGAAGGGGTACGGGAACGCGATTCGGGAACGGGATAGGGGAACGGGAACAGGATACGGGAACAGGATACGGGAACAGGATACGGGAACAGGATACGGGAACAGGATACGGGAACAAGATTCGGGAACAGGATACGGGAACAGGATACAGGAACAGGATACGGGAACAAGATACGGGAACAGGATACGGGAACAGGATAAGGGAACGCGATACGGAAACGGGATACGAGAACGGGAACGGGATACTGGTACGGGATAATGGTACGAGATACTGGTACGGGATACTGGTACGGAATACAGGAACGGGATACGGGAACGGGATACGGCAACGGGATACGGCAAAGGGATACGGCAACGGGATACGGCAACGGGATACGGCAATGGGATACGGCAAAGGGATACGACAACGGGATACGGCAACGGGATACGGCAACGGGATACGGCAACGGGATACGCCAACGTGATACGGCAACGTGATACGGGAACGGGATACGGGAACGGGATACGGGAACGGGATACGTGAACGGGATACGGGAACAGGATACGGGAACGGGATACGGGATACGGGATACGGGATACGGTAACGGGATACGGGATACGGGAACGGGATACGGGAACGGGATACGGGAACGGGATACGGGAACGGGATACGGGAACGGGATACGGGAACTGGATACTGGAACGGGATACGGGAACGTGATACGGGAACGGGATACGGTAACGGGATACGGTAACGGGATACGGGCACGGGGAACGGGATACGGGCACGGGGAACGGGATACGGGCACGGGGAACGGGATACGGGAACGGGATACGGGAACGGGATACGGGACACGGAAACGGGATACGGGAAAGGGATACCGGAAAAGGATGCGGGAACGTGATACGGGATACGGGAATGAGACACGGGAACAGCAACAGGCAAGAAATACGGGAACAGGGTACGGGATACGGGAGACGTAATCCAGAATATGGGATACGGGACACGTGATACGGGATACAGGATGCGGGATGCGGGATGCAGGATGCAGGATGCAGGATGGGGGATGCGGGATGCGGGATACAGTATACCGAAATCGGGTACAGGAACGGGATCCGGGATTCGGGAACGGGATATTAGCTGCCTATATAAATTGAAGGCTATATAAATTGCGCATCGCGCAATACAGGCCCTCTAGTCTCTATCTCTATATTATAAATCCTAAAAGATGACCCGCCGCCGCCGCCGCCGCCGCCGGAGTGACGCCCTAAATCGGTTCCTGTGCAGTCGTCTGATAAGTTATGAGAGTGATTTTTTCAGCACTTTTGGGTCCCGTGATTCAACAGGTCGTATCAAGTTTTGGTGTCGGTCCGACCGATGGTGCGGCGTCGGCACGTGCGCGCGTGCGCCATTCGTTTAACATGGGAAACGCGACATTGTGAAATCGCGAAAAATGGGCAAGTTTCGCCCGGTTCCCCGGCCGCTTGCTCGGCAAACGAGAATCGCAGCGATATGCGAGCAACACTATGTGATAGATAATCGATTGGCCTTGCGTATAGCATGTCGTCCAGAGCGATGTGCGTGCCAAGTGCAAAGTTGTGACCACTTTCATGATAAAATTGGCATATTCAGGATTTAAATTGGTGCTCGGAAACCGTTCGACGTAAAAGGCTGATCCGGGCACCATTTTGCAGGCGCAGCGACCGTCTTCAAATTATATGTGTTACTCAAAGCTGTGCGTCTAATATTTTGGAGTTGAAGTTGAAATGCAATATCTTTGGACAATTTAATCCTTCACACCGCCGTAACACCCAAAACGAGGACAAACTTGACCGGCAAATTTACACTGACGGATAGCACCGTTCTTGCTGACCTATATCCACCCAAAATATTCTGTAAAACGCTCATAGGTAACTTATGCTGAAGTCAAACGTAAACGATTACCAACGCTAATGTTGCGAAATAATTTCGTCGAATAAAATAGTATCGTTTAAGTTTGCCCAAGACTGCCACTGCCGCAGTCAAATTCATCAATGAGCGCATGACTAGCTGACGTCGCACCTCCCTCCCGGGGAGATTTTGTTGAAGCCGGTTGACATATTTTAGGCATGTAAACCGCTAAAATGTTTTGGCAGAGACTGCGACACGGGAAAGAGATACGGTAAGAAGATATGGGAACGAAATACGGCAACAAGATACGGAAACTGGGTACGAGAAAGGGATGCTGGAACGAGATACGGGAACAGAATACGGGAATGAGATACGTTAACTAGATATGGTAAGGAGATATCGGAACGGTGTACAAGAAACGGGAATGAGATACGGGAACGGGTTACGGGAACGGGTTACGGGAACGGGTTACGGGAACGGGTTACGGGAACGGGTTACGGGAACGGGTTACGGGAACGGGTTACGGGAACGGATTACGGGAACGGGTTACGGGAACGGGTTACGGGATCGGGATAAGAGAACGGGATACGGGATCGGGATACGTTAACAGGATACGGGAACGGGATACGGGAAAAGGATACGAGATACGGGAAAAGGATACGAGATACGGGAACGGGATTCCGGAACGGGATACGGGAACGGGATACGGGAACGGGATACGGGAACGGGATACGGGAACGGGATACGGGAACGGGATACGGGAGCGGCATACGGGAACGGGATACGGGAAGGGGATACGGGAACGGGATACGGGAACGTCATACGGGAACGGGATATGGGAACGGGATATGGGAACGGGATATGGGAACGTGATACGGGAACGGGATACGGAAACGGGAACGGGATACGGGATACCGGATACGGGAATGGGATACGGGAATGGGATACGGGAATGGGATACGGGAACGGGATACGGGACATGGAACGAGATACGGGAAGGGATACGGGAACGGGATACGGGAACAGGATACGGGAACGGGATACGGGAACGGGATACGGGAACGGGATACAGGAACGGGATACGGGAACGGGATACGGGAACGGGATACGGAAACGGGATACGGGATACGGGAACGGGATAAGGGAACGGGATACGGGAACGGCATACGGGAACAGGATACGAGCACGGGATACAATATACGGGAACTGGATACGGAACGTGATACGGGAACGGGAAACAGGAAGCGGATTCGGAAACTGGATACGGGAGCGGGATAAAGGATACGGGATCGGATACGTGAACGGGATACGAGATACGGAAACGGGAAACGAGATACGGGATACGGGAACGGGATACGGGATACGGGAACGGGAACGGGAACGGGATACTGGAACGGGATACGGTAACGTGATACGGTAACGTGATACGGGAACGTGATACGGGAACGTGATACTGGAACGTGATACTGGAACGGGATGCGGAAACGAGATACGGAAACGGGATACGGGAACGTGAACGGGAACGGGAACGGGAACGAGAACTGGAGAGGGAGCGGGACACGGTATACGGTATACGGGATATGGTATACGAGAACAGGATACGGGATACGGGATACGGGATACGGGATACGGGATACGGGATACGGGATACGGGATACGGGATACGGGATACGGGATACCGGATACGGGATACCGGATACGGGATACCGGATACGGGATACCGGATACGGGATACCGGATACGGGATACCGGATACGGGATACCGGATACGGGATACCGGATACGGGATACCGGATACGGGATACCGGATACGGGAACGGGATACTGGAACGGGATACGGGAACGGGATACGGGAACGGGATACGGGAACGGGATACGGGAACGGGATACGGGAACGGGATACGGGAACGGGATACGGGAACGGGAACGGGATACGGGAACGGGATACGGGAACGGGATACGAGAACGGGATACGGGAACGGGATACGGGAACGGGATACGGGAACGGGATACGGGAACGGGATACGGGAACGGGATACGGGAAGGGGATACGGGAACGGGATACGGGAATGGGATACTGGATACGGTAATGGGGTACGGGAACGGGATACGGGAACGGGATAGGGCACGTTGTACGTGAACGGGATACGGGAACGGGATACGAGAACGAGATACGGGAACTGGATAGGGTAACAGGATACGGAAACGGGATACGGAAACGGAATACGGAAACGGGATACGGAAACGGGATACGGAAACGGGATCCGGAAACGGGATACGGAAACAGGATACGGGAACGGGATACGAGATACGGGAGCGGGATACGGAAAGGGGATGCGGGATGCGGGATACAGTATACCGAAATCGGGTACAGGAACGGGATCCGGGATTCGGGAACGGGACATTAGCTGCCTATATAAATTGAAGGCTATATAAATTGCGCATCGCGCAATACAGGCCCTCTAGTATATTATAAATCCTAAAAGATGACCCGCCGCCGCCGCCGCCGCCGCCGGAGTGACGCCCTAAATCGGTTCCTGTGCAGCCGGCTGATGAGTTATGAGGGTGATTTTTTTCAGGACTTTTGGGTCCCGTGATTCAACAGATCGTATCAAGTTTTGGTGTCGATCCGACCGACGGTGCGGCGTCGGCACGTTCGCGCGTGCGCCATTCGCTTAACATGGGAAACGCGACATTGTGAAATCGCGAAAAATGGGCAAGTTTCGCCCGGTTCCCCGGCCGCTTGCTCGGCAACCGAGAATTGCAGCGATATGCGAGCAATACTATGTGATAGATAATCGATTGGCCTTGCGTATAGGATGTCGTCCAGAGCGATGCGCGAGCCACGTGCAAAGTTGTGACCACTTTCATGATAAAATTGGAATATTCAGGATTTAAATTGGTGCTCGGAAACCGTTCGACGTAGAAGGCTGAACCGGGCTCCATTTTGCAGGCGCAGCGACCGCCTTCAAATTATATGTGTTACTCAAAGCTGTAGGACTAATATTTTGGAGTGGGATTTGAAATGCAATATTTTTGGACAATTTAATCCTTCACACCGCCGTAACACCCAAAACGAGGACAAACGTGACCGGCAAATTTACACTGACGGATAGCACCGTTCTTGCTGATCTATATCCACCTAAAATATTATGTAAATCGCTCATAGGTAGCTTATGCTGAAGTTAAACGTAAACGATTACCAACGCTAACGTTGCGAAATAATTGCGTCGAATAAAATAGCATCGTTTAAGTTTGCCGAAGACTGACACTTCCGCAGTCAAACTCATCAATGAGCGCATGACTAGCAGACGTCGCACCTCCCTCCCGGGGGGATTTTGTTGAAGCCGGTTGACATATTTCAGGCATGTAAACCGCTAAAATGTTTTGGCAGGCTGCGACACGGGAACGAGATACGGTAAGAAGATATGGGAGCGAAATACGTCAACAAGATACGGAAACTGGGTACGAGAAAGAGATGCTGGAACGAGATACGAGAACAGGATACGGGAATGAGATACGTTTACTAGATATGGTAAGGAGATATCGGAACGGTGTACGAGATACGGGAATGAGATACGGGAGCGGGTTACGGGAGCGGGATACGGGAGCGGGATACGGGAGCGGGATACGGGAGCGGGATACGGGAGCGGGATACGAGAGTGGGATACGGGATCGGCATACGGGATCAGGATACGGGATCGGGATACGGGATCGGGATACGGGATCGGGATACGGGATCGGGATACGGGATCGGGATACGGGATCGGGATACGGGATCGGGATACGGGATCGGGATACGGGAGCGGGATAAGGGAACTGGATACGGGAGCGATATACGGGAGCGGGATACAGGATCGGGATACGGGAGCGGGATACGGGAGTGGGATAAGAGAACGGGATACGGGATCGGGATACGTTAACAGGATACGGGAACGGGATACGAGAACGGGATACGAGATACGGGAACGGGATATGAGAACGGGATACGGGAACGGGATACGGGAACGGGATACGGGAACGGGATACGGGAACGGGATACGGGAACGGGATACGGGAACGGGATACGGGAACGGGATACGGGAACGGGATACGGGAACGGGATACGGGAACGGGATACGGGAACGGGATACGGGAACGGGATACGGGAACGGGATACGGGAACGGGATACGGGAACGTGTTACGGGAACGGGATACGGGAACGGGATACTGGAACGGGATACGGGAACGGGAACGGGATACGGGATAGGGAACGGGATACGGGAACTGGATACGGGAACTGGATACGGGAACTGGATACGGGAACTGGATACGGGAACTGGATACGGGAACGGGATACGGGAACGGGATACGGGAACGGGATACGGGAACGGGATACGGGAACGGGATACGGGAACGGGATACGGGAACGGGTTATGGGAACGGGATACGGGAACGGGATAAGGGAACGGGATACGGGAAGGGGATACGGGAACGGGATACGGGGACAGGATACGGGAACGGGATACGAGAACGTGATACGAGAATGGGATACGGGAACGGGATAGGGTAACGGATACTGGAACGGATACGGGAACGGGATACGGGAACTGCATACGGGAACGGGATAAGGGAACGGGATACGGGAACGGGATACGGGTACGGGATACGGGAATGGGATACGGGAACGGGATACGGGAACGGGATACGGGAACGGCATACGGGAACAAGATAGGCGAACGGGATACGAGAACGTGATACGAGAATGGGATACGGGAACGTGATAGGGTAACAGATACTGGAACGGATACGGGCACGGGATACGGGAACTTGATACGGGAACGGGATACGGGAACGGGATACGGGAACGGGATACGGGAACGGGATACGGGAACGGGATACGGGAACGGGATACGGGAACCGGATACGGGAACCGGATACGGGAACCGGATACGGGAACCCGATACGGGAACCGGATACGGGAACGGGATACGGGAACGGGATACGGGAACGAGATACGGTAACGGGATACGGTAACGGGATACGGTAACGGGATACGGTAACGGGATACGGTAACGGGATACGGTAACGGGATACGGTAACGGGATACGGTAACGGGATACGGTAACGGGATACGGTAACGGGATACGGGAACAGGATACGGGAACGGGAGACGGGAACGGGATACAAGAACGGGAACGGGATACGGAATACGACATACGTACTACGGAATACGGAATACGGAATACGGAATACGGAATAAGGAATAAGGAATACCGAATACTGAATACGGAATACGAGATACGGGAAACGGCTAGCATATATAAATTAGCTGGCTATATAAATTGCGCATCGCGCAATAAAGGCCATCTAGTCTCTATATTATAAATCCTAAAAGATGACCCGCCGCCGCCGCCGGAGTGACGCCCTAAATCGGTTCCTGTGCAGTCGTCTGATGAGTTATGAACGTGTTTTTTTTAGGACTTTTGGGTCCCGTGATTCAACAGGTCGTATCAAGTTTTGGTGTCCATCCGACCGACGGTGCGGCGTTGGCACGTGTGCGCGTGCGCCATTCGTTTAACATGGGAAACGCGATATTGTGAAATCGCGAAAAACGGCCAAGTTTCGCGCGGTTTCCCGGTTGCTTGCTCGGCAACTGAGAGTCGCAGCGATATGCGAGTAATACTATGTGATAGATAATTGATTGGCCTTGCGTATAGAATGTCGTCCAGAGCGATGCGCGGGCCACGTGCAAAGTTGTGACCACTTTCATGATAAAATTTACATATTCAGGATTTAAATTGGTGCTCGGAAACCGTTCGACGTAGAAGGCTGAACCGGGCACCATTTTGCAGGCGCAGCGACCGTCTTCAAAATATATGTGTTACTCAAAGCTGTGTGGCTAATATTTTGGAGTTGAAGTTGAAATGCAATATTTTGGACAATTTAATCCCTCACACCGCCGTAACACCCAAAACGAGGACAAACTTGACCGGCAAATTTACACAGACGGATAGCGCCGTTCTTGCTGACCTATATCCATCTAAAATATTCTGCAAATCGCTCATAGGTAACTTATGCTGAAGTCAACCGTAAACGATTACCGACGCTAACGTTGCGAAATAATTTCGTCGAATAAAATAGCATCGCTAAGTTTGCCCAAGACTGCCGCAGTCAAATTCATCAATGAGCGCATGAATAGATGACGTCGCACCTCCCTCCCGGGGAGATTTTGTTGAAGCCGGTTGACATATTTCAGGCATGTAAACCGCTAAAATGTTTTGGCAGAGACTGCGGCACGGGAACGAGATACGGTAAGAAGATATTGGAATGAAATACGGCAACAAGATACGGAAACTGGGTACGAGAAAGGGATGCTGGAACGAGATACGGGAACAGGATACGGGAATGAGATGCGGTAACTAAATACGGTAAGAAGATATCGGAACGGTGTACTAGATACGGAAATAAGATACTGGAGCGGGATACGGGGACGGGATACGGGGACGGGATACGGGGACGGGATACGGGGACGGGATACGGGGACGGGATACGGGGACGGGATACGGGGACGGGATACGGGGACGGGATACGGGGACGGGATACGGGAACGGGATACGGGAACGTGATACGGGATACGGGAACGGGATACGGGAACGGGATACGGGAACGGGAACGGGATACGGGAACGGGATACGGGAACGGGATACGGGAACGGGATACAGGAACGGAATACGGGAAGGGGAACGGGATACGGGAACGGGATACGGGAACGGGATACAGGAACGGGATACGGGAACGGGATACGGGAACGGGATACGGGAACGGGATACGGGAACGGGATACGGGAACGGGATACAGGAACGGGGAAACGAAATACGGGAACGGGATACGGGAACGGGATATGGGAACGGGATACGGGATACGGGAACGAGATACGATAACGGGGTACGGGAACGGGATACGGGAACGGGATACGGGAGCGGGATACGGGAGCGGGATTCGGGAGCGGGATACGGGAGCCGGATACGGGAGCGGGATACGGGAGCGGGATACGGGAGCGGGATACGAGAGTGGGATACGGGATCGGGATACAGTAACGGGATACGGGATACGGCAACGGGATACGGGAATGGGATATAGGAACGGGATACGGGAACGAGTTACGGGAACGGGATACGGGAACGGGATACGGGAACGGGAACGGGATACGGGAACGGGATACGGGAACGGGATACGGGAATGGGATACGGGAACGGGATACGGGAACAGGATACGGGAACGGGATACGGGAACGGGATACGGGAACGGGATACAGGAACGGGGAAACGAGATACGGGAACGGGATACGGGAACGGGATACGAGAACGGGATACGGGAACGGAATACGGGAACGGGATACGGGAACGGGATACGGGAACGGGATACGGTAACGGGATATGGTAACGGGATACGGTAACAGGATACGGTAACTGGATACGGTAACGGGATACGGTAACGGGATACGGTAACGGGATACGGTAACGGGATACGGTAACGGGATACGGTAACGGGACACGGTAACAGGATACGGTAACGGGATACGGTAACGGGATACGGTAACGGGATACGGGAACGGGATACGGGAACGGGATACGGGAACGGGAACGGGATACGTAATACGGAATACGAGAAACGAGATACGATATACGGAATACGGAATACGGAATACGGAATAATGAATAATGAATAAGGAATACTGAATACGGAATACTGAATACGGAATACGGGACACTGGAAACGGCTAGCATGTATACATAAGCTGGCTATATAAATTGCGCATCTCGCAATACAGGCCCTCTAGTTTTAATATAAATATTAAAGTACTGGCGAGAACATTAATTAGGTCATCTGCATTAATTCCAAACACCGAAAATACTGAAGTGCCAAAATGTTGTGTGTTGAAGTTGTAGTGTTTCAACGTTGACTTTACAACAGACCCTTGGCTTGAGCCTAGCAGCTTCACACACTAACCCACCAAACATCAACAATTATGATTGTACTGATGTCTGATACACCTCACTACAGGAGATAAACTACAGACAAATAGCCAACCTTCAAACGCTGAAGGTTATATTGACTGACGCTGAAGGTTAATATTGACACATATTTACCACACAACAGATACACATCACTACAGGAGATAAACCACAGACAAGTAGCCAACCTTCAAACGCTGAAGGGTTGTGAACCACTCAAAGGATAAAACATCAAAGAGTATCTTATAAAAATCCAACACAGAATCTGTAACACAAACTTGAACTTAGTCTTCAAATATGCAACACTACTTCCAAAAAAAGAGAGCAACAGATTCCAAAAAGGAAGAGTGCCATGTTTTCTCACCTTACAACAGCAACTTCCCCTCCACCTGATCAGAATGGTATCAATCTTGACTGGCGTTGTAACCAGCCCAAAACAGAACCCTGCCTCAGGGTCGTGCCAAGCTGTGTTAGCGATGAGAAAAGCCAAGCTATTAGCTAATAGTCTTGTATCGTCACACAAGTCACAAGTGAAAACCACGCAAGCACAAGCTCTGTCCCAATAATGGGACTTGACGTTTTTGTTTAGCCCTATTTGTAACAGGATTCCGCCCCCCCCCCCCCTCATGTTTTTCGCAGATATCTCCAGAACGGCTGGGAGCAGGCCCATGAAATTTTGGGACTTTTCCCAAAATAGATTTTCACATATGGAGTCAAAACTTTGAGTTCTTAACATGAACAGAGGCGGTTCCAGGGCACGGTTTTGGGAGGGTTCGGCGGCGACATTTGGCGATAATACGGAAATGCGATCTTCACGGTTTCTTCCTAACTGCCTCAAGTATGAAGGAGTTACATCGGTTTATGGTGATTGCAACAAGTGCAAATTGGTTGATGTTAATTAAATATCCTAAAAATTGCATGGCAGAGGCGGTTTCAGGGGCTTGGAAAGGGGGGTTTCCAGGAAGTATGCAATGCTTGGCGGGAAGCCAATAGAGCGATGTAAGAGGCATTTTTAGCTATCAAGATGTAAAAGGTAGCTTCTCTTTCCATTATTTGCATAATGTATTACATATAGAGTTGCAGGGGCGTGTTCAGGCACATGAAACTGACATGGTGACTGGCATGGTGATGACGATATGCCAGCGATTACGACGCAATAGACGGTTAGCTTGTAATGTTTTATGCACATATGAGACCAGGAGAGAGAATAAAGTACTTTTTTGCAGAGGCGCGCTCAGGAATGGAAGAAAGGGGGTCATATTATTGCAAAGAAACTAAGATGCATGGGGCTACAATGACATAACATACTGCAGTTTTCGGATGAAACACGCACCACAGGGTACTCTACGAACGATTATAAGATAATAGGCGAGATCAGGTATGGTAAAAAAGGGGGCAAGCAATGTGAATTGAAGTTGTAAGTGAAATAGTCACGGTTGACTAGTTAGTATCATACTAGCGGATAATATACTTATCAAAAGGTTTTGCGCCTCCCCAGTTTGGATCCTGGATACGCCTATGACGAAGTACAACATGCAAAAAGGAACTATCTACGATCAGTAACTTATTTAGAGTGCTGGGTAGCAACTTGCCTGCGGTTAATATTTTTTCCCTATTTGACCTCCCTTTTTCACTAACTTGGTACCGCCTATGGCAAAAATATGATTTATAACTGTTTTTTCTAATGTCACAATAACATACCATTTCATTTATCAAAAAAAAGAGTAAAAAATAGTATTATTACGCATTTACCTCAACCCCATATTGAGTGACCTGCACACGCCTATGATTTTTGAATTTTAAAAAGTCACCGCCATATATCAATCTCCAATTCAATCTCCATCGATTCCCATTGGTTGTGTTAAAATTGGTTGATAAACAAGACAGCTGTGGTGGATCACAAATACCACTAAAATGTGCAGTTTTTGCCCCCCTGTTGCCTCCTATCAAAAATTTAGATTTTTATGTTTTAGAAATGTAGATCATGTTGAGGGGAACCAAACGCCGTTTCATTTTTGAAAATCGGACGGGTAGATCTCGAGATCTCCTTGGGGGCGGAATCCGCCCGCCCCCTGTTACAAATAGGGGTAGCCAGGAGCCTGTTACAAATAGGGTTAAGTTTAAACCGAGATACAGAAAGCCGGCTCACTCAACTCCACGAGAGACCCTCGGAGATCAGCAAATGCAGGGGTTGTCATCCCTGCAGTCGCCATAGGCGCATTTTTTTTTGCCATGCAAAAAAGAACCACGTATGTCAATTGCTCGAAAATGGTAACATACGTGGTTCTTTCTAGTGCGTGACGTCATCTATTTGGAAAATTTTGGCGCATCGACATTTGTGGCGCGGCTTATGTATGGCCTTTTAACATTAGCGAAGGAGTAAAGAGCTCCTTCGCTGTCAAAATAAGAGTGACTTAGGAGCAAAATGTTATTTAGATAAGTTAGAGAGCTTGAATCGGTCTTTCTTGCAGGGCATGTTGTCTGTAATTCGGCTCGGTAGAATTATCCAGGGTGAAATTTTTGGGAATATTACCTGGAAAATCACCGGTAATGAAAAGGTCTGATTTGTCATCCTTGGGACCATTTTTCATCCTTGACTGTAGGAAATGACTTTAAACTATAGTAAACAATATAAG